>LBNU01027465.1:285127-316128 GCA_014162995.1 Artemisia annua | reverse complement strand
TCAAGCGGATGCATTTCATTTTTATTCATATTGGAGTGTCTGGCAAAACACTCTTTAGGGGCATTACATACAGTCAAGCTTCGGGGTCATGAGCTTAAGGACTATTGTACTATTTTTCATTTATCATGTGACGGGTAGCCATATATATATACTTATGGTTTTCGTATAACATTCATTTTTATAAACCTATGATTTCTCACCAACATATTGTTGACGTTTTTAGCAATGTATTTTCAGGTAACTAATGTAACAACATGAGACATGCATTGGACCAACATGGAGTCGAGGGTCGACGCGTCTCACTGTTTTATTTCAATGCACTTATGAATCGTTTGATCTTGTTGTTTTTATTTTCAATAAATGTGTAAAACTACTTGGGACCTATGTTGTAAACTTTTATGTTTTAAATAAAATGATCAAACGTTGTATTTACAAAACGACACTTTAGGTCATTCAATGTAACCTTGTATGAGATGCCATGATCGTTACACCCAGGAATTCAATTCCGCTGCCATTTTACAGGTAAATTCAGGGTGTGACATCAAGTCATTACTGACTTGAGCCTGCCTTGTGGATCATAAGTAGGCCATGTAGATCTATAAGATCCACCATTGTTCTTGGTTCTTCTTTGATAATTAGATCCCCTGTTAGTCCAAGAACAACCTGCTGAGGGCTTAACAGCAGTATCCCATGGTCCCCCCAACCCATATACATAGGTTGATAATAACTAGGCCAATAACCATTCTGATAATAAGGAGAAATAGGTCTAGGGAATGGTCTTGCAACATGTCTTTTCCTATATGATGGAAAAGTTCTGTCAGCAGAAACTGATGCATCAGCAGATGCTGATTTATCAGCAGTATTGTATCTGCTGGTAGATTGAGTTGCTTGTGGAACATAAGCAGGTATGTCATCAACACGTTTCCACGTTAGTCTAGGTTGCTTAGCACAATCACCCATTCTTTGCTCATGAAAAGTACAATCCTTAATTAAATGAGATTTGCTTCCACATACAAAACATTTCTTCTTTCTAGAAGATTTATTAGAATTGAAAGGAGTTCTATTGAAAGCATTCAAACCACAAACATTAACAGAATTGTTTTTGACAGAATTAACATTATTGTTTTGCAAAGAATTAAATAACAAGTCTTCAGAAGAAACTGTCTTTGAATTGGATTCATCAGCAGCAACTCCTAGAGGCTTGTTTGACGACTTGGGTGTAGGCTTTGATGAGGTCTTGGGAAGGTCTGACTGATCACTTGAATCACAACTTTCATAGGCAGTAGACCCTTTATCAGAAGACTTGTCACTGCAAGAGACAGAGTCAGCGTTATTAGTAACAGGGTCAGATAAGTCACTTGACTTTTTGCCATATAAATGGTGTGATCCATCAAAGTCAACTGTGATGGATAGGTCAATGGGCATATGTTCACCTCTAATGGGACCAGGGACAGCATGTAAGGTGCCCTCTTTAACATAGTTTGCCAATCCTGCTGGTGTAGTTTTTCTACTGTCATTCCTAGCTTCTAATCCTACATATTTCTGAAAACCTAATCCTATACCAGAGTTGACAGCTTGACTCCCATACAAACTTCTAGCTAAATTATCACCTGATATTAACCACTTCTTATTTGTAGCTATTTCAGTATCTAGCTTCTCTTGAATATCTTGTTTATCAGATTCTAACTTAGCTTTCTCCTTTTTAGTATAGATTAACTCATCTTGAGCACATTTTAAGTCCTGTTTTAACCCTTTTATTTCCTCCTCATAAGCAACTTGATTCTTTTGAAACCAAATCTTTTGTTTTTCTACGATTTTTAAACGATGTTTATATGATTCAAGGTCTTTATAACACTCATTATATTTAGGTTTTAACTCATCATACATTTCTTTAAGTTCATTATATCTTACACTACAACCAAACACACAGTTATGTACCTGAGAAATGCCCATAAGACCAAATTGATCATGAACATCCTCTGAAGTACAGCTTGCCAGCAGTCCACTCTGATCACTATCACCATCACTTCTCTCATGAGCCTTCCAGTCAACATGATCATCCAAAGTGATCAAGGCTGTGGGATATCCAGTTTTGGCAGTATCAACTTCCCCTTGTTTCTGCTGATAGGTAGAATACCTAACCTCATCAGTAGATTTCCTGTCCTTGCATTCTCTGGAGAAGTGACCCATTTGACCACAAGTGTAGCACTTGATCTTCCTTCTGTCAAACCTAGCTGAATCCCTGCCATTGAAACCAAACTTCCTCCCAGCCTTTTTCTCAAATCTCTTGATGCTCAATGAGAGCATAGCCACCTGCCACTTCAAGTTCATCTCTTCCATATCCAATGGATCCACCTGTTCAAAGTCCTCATAGGAGAGTTGCTGCTGAGATTCACAATCAGCAACAAAAGAGTGAAGTACATCTTCCAACACACTACCAGAAGAATGTGATTTGGTTGGTGTGTATGAAGATGATGCTGATGAAATTGGACTTGGACTAGGAGGCATTATATTGGATGTGAAACCAACAAAAGCTGAGTAATTAGGAGTGGTTGAACGAATAGGACTTTTGACATCTGGTTCAAGAGTTTTGAGCTTGTTGTATAAATCATCAAAACTCATCATGTCCAATCCACCCTTAGCTTTGAGTGTAATGCTTACTTGAAGCCATGATGGAGGCAAGGATCTTAAGAATTTAGCATTACAGTCTTCATTGTCTGGCCTTGCCTTCAGCTGATTCAATTGACTCAGAATCTTATGAAATTTGTCATAACCCTTGTGGATACCTTCTTCCTCAGTGATCTGAAACTATTGAAACTGCTGCTTCAGCATTGACTTCCTCATCCTTCTTGACTCATCATTCCCACCAAATCTAGATTTAATTGCCATCCAGAGATCTTTTGCATCAGTCATGAAGTGAAAGTCACCCAAGTGATCTGGAGGTATAGCTTGAAGAAGAATAGTTCTCACTTTATTTTCCCTCTGAAGAGCAAGAACCTCTTTAGCAGATGTAGGATCAAGATAGTATATTCTACCATCTGCGTCAGTGCCAGTCGTCTTTGGACTGTTACCTTTAAGGACCACCTTCCAAAGATTATGATCAATGTTGGTAATCCAGTTCTGCATTTGCATTGCCCAGAGTTCATACTCTTCTTTCTTAAGGTAGGGGAATTTTGCATTGCTGTTAGAGAGAGTGAGGTGATGAAGGGATGCTGTGTTTTGATTGTGTGTTGTATCTAACTCAGTGTCAGATCCAGGCATGATGTAAGGTTGTGTTGTTGAGGAGTGTGTAAAAAGTTAATGTTCCCAGTATCAAAGAGACTCTCCCGAGGCTCTGATACCACTTGTTGAATCTAATACCCTTGATAGATCTTGTAGCTCTCGTTGATCGTTAGTAATGTCTATGTAATCACAAACACTCTAATAAAGAATCTCCAAAGCTTGTATTCTAATGCGGAAAACAAATACAAACATAAACAATGAATACTAAGAACGTTTAATCCTCTATGGATTTCTTATATATTAATAACTTGTAAACTCGTTCATCACATAGAACATAAACTTGTGTTCCTTTTATAGACAAGGAACCCTAACCTAAACCGTTTCACAAGAAACGTATATTCTATAAACTTTAAATGATATGCATTATCTTTTCCTAATATTACTCATGCATATCCTAACTACATTACACAATACGCGGTTTAACTATATCCGCAGAAACTAAATATGCTGAAACTATGTCTTCAGCAGTATCACATCTTCAGCAGAATCTGTGTCTTCAGCAGATTCCTTCAGCAGTAACCATCAGTAGAATTCTAACTTAGCAGAATTCCCAACAGTCTCCACTTCAAATCTTTTACACTCGTATCGATGCCAAACCCAGCAGGGGATTTAAAATATGGAAGATGGGAAAATGTGGGATTATGGTGATGAAGAGGCATGGGAAATCTTTGAGATTCTCGCCCAAAAAAGAAGTGGAACATGTAACCCAAAAAATGCATGCTTAGACCTATTTGGTATTTGGATGGATCAATCGGAAATCTTGTTTAGTAATGAGGTAGGTAGAGTTGAGCCACCTAAGTGCATGTCATGGTTAGGCACTACAATAATACATGATGAACACATAGGCAATCTTGATGTGATGGAGGATATAGTAGATAACCCAAGCCCATCAAGTACCCCACAAGTCCTACCATCATTTGAGGCACACACACCGCCCGTGACTTACCCAGAAGAAGTAGAAGAGACTATAGGAACCCCGATGGAGGTAGAACCCTTGAACCAAACACAACTAGAGGATATATGTTTGAACACTTGTAATGATAACCTTGCTCTTAGTTCTATGGAAGTTCCTAGTTTTGATGAATCGGAGCCTCAACCAAAACCGTTACCTAATCTTCCATCCTTGGATGAGAATTTAGGAATTGAAATAGGTCCCGATCCACCCATCAAAACATTTAGTCCGGGTAGTTTTACGTTGAGGGTAGTAGACTTTCAGCTTTGTAGAGAGGAAGTTAACATAGGAGTGAGCCAAGACCTTACATGCTTACATAACCCACTTATGATAGATCACAAGAAACATTATGGGTTTAAACCGGGTTTATTAGGTCAAGATGGATTTCCAACTAGGAGTCTCTCGAAGTTGATAGAAGATGATCCCTTTTTAGGAGAAAACTTTAATTCACCCATTGACCGAATTGAATTAGGTAAGGTTATGATGATAGGATCCCACATCTTTGAGCATATAATTCATCCACCACTCTTCCCTCACGTGGCATACTTCCACCGAGATGGTGTGTATCGCTACTTCCACCCGCACTTAATCCTAAGTGTAGGGAAAACCTCCCCTATTTCTGTTAAATAAGGGTAGAGTCAGGCTCGTGACTCGAACAAAAACAAGCGCTTATTGGGAGGCAACCCAAGCTTTGTGTGTTTATTTGTTTGTTTGTTTGATTTTATTTGTTTCCGTATGTAAGTTATTTTTCTTGTTATTGATTCATGCTTCAAACTAAATTGTGAAAATGCTTTATTTTGTTTTTAACTTCGTCTTAACTACATATAAAGGTATTTTGCAAAAGCTAAGTGTAAGGGAAATCTAAATCGGTTTATAAAGAACGAATGAACATGAATCATAACAATGAAATTAACATACATATTAGTATTTGTTTGAGTCAAATGCTTGTATCGAGTCATAATGAATTTTTGCAGGAATTCCAGGAAGTAAGATCTAGTTTTTCCAGAATTTTTCCCGGAAACTTAACATGAGAATTCTGTCAGAACTTTCTGACGGCGTCAGGGTTAACACCTGACGGCGTCAGGTTATAATTTTCTGCAATTTTTGAAAGTTTTGTATTTTTCCGGAAACCTAAAAAGTTTTGTCAATTCTTTAACTTATAATCTCCAGGAATTCTGCAAAATATTCATTCCACAAGCATTATATCTTATTATGTAGATTTTACCGCCGATTTTACGCGAGGTTGGCCTTTATCTTTTTCAGGTTAACAGGTTATTTTGGACAAGAAGACGTTTATTATTTTGGAAGGGAAGCTTTGAACGTTCGTCTATCTTGGAAGAAGATCTAACCATGTTACATCATTATCCACAACAAACGATTCAGGGGAGTATTTGATTTCATTCTTTCATCTTATTTACTTTTACGTCTTTTATTTGAACATTGGGGACAATGTTCGGTTTAAGTGTAAGGGGGGTAAATGAAAGCACCGTTGAGAATATACTTACGCTTGATGTTTTGCTTTGTTTGATAGTAAATTTGTAATAAAACCAAGAGAAATGTTTGTTAGGGCAATTTTAGCGCCAATTTAAAATTTTTTACAACATTTAGAAGTGAAACCTTGATCTTAATGAGCGTCTCATGGATAGGAAATTGTATGACTAGCACAAAACCGTACCACTAAAAAATTTTCCACCCCAAATATGTGAGGTTCGCCCCTAGAATTGGTAGGAAAAGCATCCATCTTTGGTGCTATGATGTGAGTACCGGTAGTATTTAGATTCTAGAACTTGCGTTAGGACCATCTCAAATCCACAAGTGAGACTACATTCGTGTAGTTAAGATTTACTACATGATAAGAGGCATTAGGATTAACCCATTGTTTTACACCCGTATATTTGTTATAATTACATTGACTTCATTGGTCAAGTAATTCTCCCACACCCTTTGCGTTGTATCCATTTTTGGTACACGATACCCCTAGTACACCCTTCCGAGCCTATCCTTTCGTTTCGACCTTTGAGCATCTTACTCAAAGTGAGAATTTGTTTACACCCCACTAAATGTACACCCAAATCGCCTTAGCCTACCTTGTATGCACCCACCTTTGGTGCATTATTGTGAAAACATTTGTTAAACCCTTAGTTAATTATCCGGTCAATTACATGGTTGCTAAGTTAAGTCATATCCTTGTACATATTGTTTTGGGACGATTGGGACTCATGGGTAAAGTACTAGTGTAATGAAGTAATGGGGAAGAACAACATTATTACCCCCATACGTGCTAAATATTTAAAAAGTACTCCAAGTTTTTCGATTATCTTAATTCGAGTCATTAGAATAGTGATTGTAAAGTTATGTAAAGATTCAAGTGTAAGGGGAATGCAAATCCCCTATGATGTATTATTTTGGATGGTAGGGCAAGAGTGTATGAAAAAAAAATCGAAAAATCAAGAAAAATACAAAAAAATATGAAAAAGAAAGAAGAAAAACATACGGACTACCATCCCGTTTCCTTTTATGTTCCTTTTTAGTTTTTGTTATTTCATTTTTAGACTAAGATTGAGTCGAGTCTTGACTTAAGCAACGATGTAGAGTGCATGTATTTGATCATGATAATTAACTCGCCACCACTAAAATACCCTTTATTCCAACCAAACCGTGTTATCATATCCCTACACCTTACGTTACAACCCTTTATAAAGCCCTCTTTGATAGTTTATCTTAGGTGCTTACGCCTAGTGGAGGAGTAATTGATCCTTTCCCAAGCCTATGGTAATCTATTTGCTATGACAGGTAGTGAGTGTTATTTTCCGTTTCCATTTATGAGATATAAACTTTATGACATTTGAGAGATGTGAGAATCCAAACACTATTTGTGAGGTGCTAGTGTATGATTTCCGTGCTTGTTATGATTAGGGTCTAATAACTATTTGTTGTAATTACTTTTATATTCGTGTTAAATGACCCCTAACTCATATTTTGATTGGAATAAAAGCTCATTTGCTTGAGGACAAGCAAATCTCAAGTGTAAGGGTATTTGATGAGACGAAAAGTGTTACGCTTTTAGGGGGTCATTTAAGCCCTAATTCGTATAAATGTGATCAAATATTGCCCTAAATCGTTCCTTTTGTCATTTTAGGTACTTTTGAGAGGAATTCTGGAAAACATGCATATTCGGACGTTTTTGGAGCATAAAAGTGAAGAAAACGACAAAGTCTCAAAAGATGAAGATTTACAACCTGACGGCGTCAGAAGTCACAAGGTGACGCCGTCAGAAAGCCTTGACAAAAGAGTGGAATCCAATTTTCAAATGACGGGCCAGAGGAAATTTTGGAATTAACACCTGACGCCGTCAGGTGTTAGGAAAAGTAGGCCGTCAGGTTATATTTTAAAGAGTGACGGCCCAGAAGGTTTTATAAGGTGACGGCGTCAGAAGTGGATCTAGGCCATCCGAGAAACCTAATGGCGGCGAGCTGACGGCGTCAGCCCTTATAACCTGACGCCGTCAGAGTGTAAAATCTATATATAGTTTTCTAATTTTCATTCATTAGTGTGGAACTTTGTGGAGAACTTTTAGGGCAAACCCTAAAGACGAATTTTCTGTACTTTTTAGGGTTTCCAACCCTTGGAACCCTCATGCTTAATTAAAGATAAGTCTTCACTTTAATTCAATCAATATGTCTATGTGTTGGTTGATTATCTCTTTTGCTTGTCTTTTAATTAACATGTGTAGCTAAATTCTCTAGTGTTTGCTTAGATCTAATGAAACCTAACTATTAATTATTGGTTAATTGGTGTGTGTTGTTGTTTGTTGGGATGATTGTTCCATCAATGTTAGGCTCAAGAAAACTGGCCAACCTCCTTTATGGTAACGTGCTTGAACGTCTTGGGAAACATGTAGCCAAGGCATACTAGGCTATTAAGGTAGTATTTAACGCATGAGCCACTGTTTACAACCCCTATGGTTGTGCCGTGCATGGCATAGGGCGAGATAAGAGCTCATAGAATTGGAGAGATATGTATGCCACTCCATGAGTTATTAGGAATACACCCTTCATCCACACAAGTAACATACATATCAATTAACCGGTAAAAGATAGTTAGGGAGTAATGAAATCTAAGTAAACACAACTTTCTCCATATTGTTTTCACAACCACAATAGTTTAGATATTTATTTTATTTTAATTTGCATAAGTAGTAAACTTGGGTTAGTTGACTAGCAACTAATTCCGCCCTTCTTCCAAAACCGAGATTTTACTTGCTTTCCATAAAACATAAAAATACAAAAAGAATCTTCCTTCCACCCTTAGACCTATTAGAGTAGTTTTTCTATCCTAACGAACACTATTCCCTGTGAGAGAACGATCAATCCCCCGTACTTACCACTATCCTATACTACATCGGTCAGGTACACTGCCTGGTGGGGTTGTAAGCCTCTTGAGATCCCTCGAGAGGTAAAACCTGTTGTAAGGTCACAAAACCACGCATCAAGTTTTTGGCGCCGCTGCCGGGGAATAGTTATTGTTTAGGTAGAATTTTTATTTCTTTAGGTCTACTCACTAGATTCCTTTCTAGTGAGATTTTTATTTTCTTTTTCTAGGATTTCTTTAGTCTATCTTTTTCTTCGTGTTTTTGTTCGTAATCTTTACCATCCGCCATCATGGAAGGTGGTAACATCCTTGATCCCAACAACCCAATTCAACCAAACCACCCACCACAACCAAACCAACCTCCTAGACCCCGCACCTTAGGAGAGTATTCCCGACCTAGCCACCTTGGCTATCGAAACACCATTGAGCTCACTCAAGGAGCCAATGTCACTCCCTTGCGATCCGACACCATCCGGTTGGTGCAAAGCGGATGCGCATTCCATGGACTTCGTTCCGAAGATCCAAACCAACATCTCAAGGATTTCCTCAAAATCGTAGATTCCATAGACCTTGATGTTGCAACTCGAGAGACGACCCGATTGCGTCTCTTCCAATTCTCTCTACGGGACCAAGCTAGTCAATGGCTTGAGCGACTTCCCGCAGGATCCATCACCTCTTGGGACGATCTCACAACTCGTTTCCTTGCTCAATTTTTCCCACCGGGGAGAACTACCAAGCTAAGGAATGATATCTTGGCGTTCCAACAACGCCAAGGCGAAACCCTCTACGAGGCATGGACTCGATTCAAGGACTTACTCCAAAAAGTCCCTCATCATGGCATAGACCTTTGGCTCCAAGTCCAAATCTTCTATGACCACATCAATCTCCACACGAGGCAAACCATTGACCAAGCGGCCGGTGGCAAGCTACGTGATCTAAGTGCGGAACAATCATGGGATCTCCTAGAAGATCTTGCTCTATATGACAACGAAAGTTGGAATGATCCCCGTGATTTGAATAAAACGGTCAAGGCAATATCTTTGCCTTCGAATAATTCAAGCACTTCCGACCGTAGGATCATAGAACTTGAAGACCAAGTCAAGTTTCTCATGAAATCCTACGAAGCTCCTAAACCTTCAAGCCAAGTGAACAAAATCACTTCTTCGTGCGAATTATGTAGTGGTCCCCACGACACTCGTGATTGCATGGAACTCCCCGAACAAGCTTTTGCGGACTACGCATCCACGCGTACCGACGGAGCGGGAGATAAGTGGTACACTTTCAAACCCGAGCCAAACCCTTATGGAGATTCATACAACCCCTCATGGAAAAATCACCCCAACCTTAGGTGGAAGTCAAACCAAAACGCACCCCAAAACAATTCTTCCAACCCACCTAACCGGTTTCAACCCAACGGTAATTCCTCAAACCGTACCTTCAACAACAATCCTTCCAACAACTATGGTAGTACCAACAACTTTGAAGGATTGATGTCCAATTTTATGGCATCTCAAGAAGCTCGCATAGCTAAATTCACATCCGAATTCAATCAACAACAAGTAGAGATGACCAATAAAATTGACAACTTGTTGAAAGCCCTCAACAACCAAGTGCTATCACCCCCACAAAAGGACGCTAGAAACACCAATAGCGAACCACAAATCAAGGACCCCTCTTCATCCAAACATGTCCACTTCGTCAACGTTGTGACCATTAGACCAATTGATAGGAGTGAGAATGATAGTGAATCAAAGGATGAGAGTAAGGAATTAGAGGATGATAGGAAGGCTAAGGTTAGCGAAATAGAAGAAGTAGAGGAGGAGGATTACTTCAATAGGTTACCCACTAAGGAAGAGCGAGCATATCATAAGAATCTATTCGATGACTCCGAGACCCCATACATCCTAGGTAACCCAATTTTCAAGGTGGGCGATCCATCTAATCTCAACATACCATGCAACATCGGGCATTTGCATATTTGGAAAGCGTACATTGACCCTAGATCACCCATTAACATCATGACTAGAGCTCAATACAATTTGATAATGAAAAGTCAACTAGGGTATAGAGTGTTTCCCGATAAGGGATGGATTAGTAACTTCACGGGAAGAGTTAAAGGATTACCGGTTTATGTAGGAAACTTTACCTATGTCACCGACTTTGTGATTGTAGAAGATATCCGCCCAATAATCGATGCAAGTGTGACCCAAGTAGTCTTAGGCAAACCATTTATCGAGGTCTCTAGAATGACTCATGAACCTTCCTTAGGGATAGTCACATTTAAGGATGAGACCGATGAGGTGAACTACCAAATGCCGTATAAGATAGAGCAATACCAACACTTGTCAAACGTTGAGAAGGAGCTCAAACAAGCGGTTTACTATAGGAATGATGAGGATAGACGTAGGGGAGTAGACTATGTCATGAAAAGGATTTTCGGTTTCTATAAGGATTGTTTGAACTTAGGGCCCGAATACAAAACCGGAAAAGAGGATGACTTAGGAACCGAGACCAACGACGAAGTCACGTAACGTACGGTGACTTTGAGTCTAGCTACAAGACTCGTAAATAAAGAAAAGCGCTTCTTGGGAGGCAACCCATGTTTTGTTTGTTTTTGTGTGTTTATTTGATTTTATTTGTTTCCGTATGTAAGTTATATTTCTTGTTATTGATTCATGCTTCAAACTAAATTGTGAAAATGCTTTATTTTGTTTTTAACTTCGTCTTAACTACATATAAAGGTATTTTGCAAAAGCTAAGTGTAAGGGAAATCTAAATCGGTTTATAAAGAACGAATGAACATGAATCATAACAATGTAAATTAACATACATATTAGTATTTGTTTGAGTCAAATGCTTGTATCGAGTCATAATGAATTTTTGCAGGAATTCGAGGAAGTAAGATCTAGTCTTTTCCAGAATTTTTCCGGAAACTTAACATGAGAATTCTGTCAGATCATTCTGACGGCGTCAGGCATAACACCTGACGGCGTCAGATTAAAATTTTCTGCAATTTTTGAAAATTTTGTATTTCTTCCGGAAACCTAAAAAGTTTTGTCAATTCTTTAACTTATAATCTCCAGGAATTCTGCAAAAATATTCATTCCACAAGCATTATATCCTATTATATAGATTTTACCGCCGATTTTATGCGAGGTTGGCCTTTATCTTTTTCAGGTTAACAGGTTATTTTGGACAAGAAGACGTCTATTATTTTGGAAGGGAGGCTTTAAGCATTCATTTTTCTTGGAAGAAGATCTAACCATGTTACTTCACTATCCACATCAAACGATTCAGGGGAGTATTTGATTTCATTCTTTCATTTTATTTACTTTTACATCTTCTATTTGAAAATTGGGGACAATGTTCGGTTTAAGTGTAAGGGGGGTAAATGAAGGCACTGTTGAGAATACACTTACGCTTGATGTTTTGCTTTGTTTGATAGTAAATTTTTAATAAAACCAAGAGAAATATTTGTTAGGGCAATTTTAGCGCCAATTTAAAATTTTTTACAACATCTAGAAGTGAAACCTTGATCTTAATGAGCGTCTCATGGATAGGAATTTGTATGACTAGCACAAAAACCGTACCACTAAAAAATTTTCCACCCCAAATATGTGAGGTTCGCCCCTAGAATTGGTAGGAAAAGCACCCATCTTTGGTGCTATGATGTGAGTACCTGTAGCATTTAGATTCTAGAACTTGCGTTAGGACCATCTCAAATCCACAAGTGAGACTACATTCGTGTAGTTAAGATTTACTACATGATAAGAGGCATTAGGATTAACCCATTGTTTTACACCCGTATATTTGTTATAATTACATTGACTTCATTGGTCAAGTAATTCTCCCACACCCTTTGCGTTGTATCCATTTTTGGTACACGATACCCCTAGTACACCCCTCCGAGCCTATCCTTTCGTTTCGACCTTTGAGCATCTTACTCAAAGTGAGAATTTGTTTACACCCCACTAAATGTACACCCAAATCGCCTTAGCCTACCTTGTATGCACCCACCTTTGGTGCATTATTGTGAAAACATTTGTTAAACCCTTAGTTAATTATCCGGTCAATTACATGGTTGCTAAGTTAAGTCATATCCTTGTACATATTGTTTTGGGACGATTGGGACTCATGGGTAAAGTACTAGTGTAATGAAGTAATGGGGAAGAACAACATTATTACCCCCATACGTGCTAAATATTTTAAAAGTACTCCAAGTTTTTCGATTATCTTAATTCGAGTCATTAGAATAGTGATTGTAAAGTTATGTAAAGATTCAAGTGTAAGGGGAATGCAAATCCCCTATGATGTATTATTTTGGATGGTAGGGCAAGAGTGTATGAAAAAAAAAATCGAAAAATCAAGAAAAAAAAAAAAAAATATGAAAAAGAAAGAAGAAAAACATACGGACTACCATCCCGTTTCCTTTTATGTTCCTTTTTAGTTTTTGTTATTTCATTTTTAGACTAAGATTGAGTCGAGTCTTGACTTAAGCAACGATGTAGAGTGCATGTATTTGATCATGATAATTAACTCGCCACCACTAAAATACCCTTTATTCCAACCAAACCGTGTTATCATATCCCTACACCTTACGTTACAACCCTTTATAAAGCCCTCTTTGATAGTTTATCTTAGGTGCTTACGCCTAGTGGAGGAGTAATTGATCCTTTCCCAAGCCTATGGTAATCTATTTGCTATGACAGGTAGTGAGTGTTATTTTCCGTTTCCATTTATGAGATATAAACTTTATGACATTTGAGAGATGTGAGAATCCAAACACTATTTGTGAGGTGCTAGTGTATGATTTCCGTGCTTGTTATGATTAGGGTCTAATAACTATTTGTTGTAATTACTTTTATATTCGTGTTAAATGACCCCTAACTCATATTTTGATTGGAATAAAAGCTCATTTGCTTGAGGACAAGCAAATCTCAAGTGTAAGGGTATTTGATGAGACGAAAAGTGTTACGCTTTTAGGGGGTCATTTAAGCCCTAATTCGTATAAATGTGATCAAATATTGCCCTAAATCGTTCCTTTTGTCATTTTAGGTACTTTTGAGAAGAATTATGGAAAACATGCATATTTGGACGTTTTTGGAACATAAAAGTGAGGAAAACGACAAAGTCTCAAAAGAAGCTGGAATTGCTACCTGACGGCGTCAGAGTCACAACGTGACGCCGTCAGCAAACGTTGACAAAGGAGTGAAAACCAATTTTCAAATGACGGGCCAAAAAGAATTTGGAACTTTACACCTGACGCCGTCAGGTGTTATTGGTGGTAGGCAGTCAGGTTATAAATTAAAGAGTGACGGCCCAGAAGAAATTAAAGGGTGACGGCGTCAGAAGTAGATCTAGGCCATCCGAGAAACCTTATGGCGGCGGGCTGACGGCGTCAGACCCTATAACTTGACGCCGTCAGAGTGTAAAAGTCTATATATAGTTTTCTATTTTTCATTCATTAGTGTGGAACTTTGTTGAGAACTTTTGGCACCAAACCCTAAACGAATTTTCTGTACTTTTTAGGGTTTCCAACCCTTGGGACCCTCATGCTTAATTAAAGATAAGTCTTCACTTCAATTCAATCAATATGTCTATGTGTTGGTTGATTATCTCTTTTACTTGTCTTTCAATTAACATGTGTAGCTAAATTCTTCTTGTGTTTGCTTAGATCTAATGAAACCTAACTATTCATTATTGGTTAATTGATGTGTTGTTGTTTGTTGGGATGATTGTTCCATCAATGTTAGGCTCAAGAAAACTGGCCAACCTCCTTTATGGTAACGTGCTTGAACGTCTTGGGAAACATGTAGCCAAGGCATACTAGGCTATTAAGGTAGTATTTAATGCATGAGCCACTGTTTACAATCCCTATGGTTGTGCCGTGCATGGCATAGGAGGAGATAAGAGCTCATAGAATTGGAGAGATATGTATGCCACTCCATGAGTTATTAGGAATACACCCTTCATCCACACAAGTAACATACATATCAATTAACCGGTAAAAGATAGTTAGGGAGTAATGAAGTCTAAGTAAACACACTTTTCTCCATATTGTTTTCACAACCACAATAGTTTAGATATTTTATTTTATTTGCAATTGTAGTTATCTTGGGTTAGTTGACTAGCAACTAATTCCGCCCACTCCTTCAAAACCGAGATTTTTACTTGCTTTCCTAAAAAATATAAAAATACAAAAAGAATCTTCCTTCATCCCTAGACCTATTAAAGTAGTTTTTCTAACCTAACGAACACTATTCCCTGTGAGAGAACGATCAATCCCCCGTACTTACCACTATCCTATACTACATCGGTCAGGTACACTGTCTGGTGGGGTTGTAAGCCTCTTGAGATCCCTTGAGAGGTAAAACCTGTTGTAAGGTCACAAAACCACGCATCAGAAACGTACCGAATCATGAAAAGAAGTGTGGATAACTAGCGCGCATAGACTCCTCCGTTTCCCAAGTAGCCTCGCTCTCGGGATGGTTCTTCCAAAGAATCTTAACAAAAGGAATGGTTTTAGTTCTCATGACTTGATCCTGACGCTCCAAAATGTCCTCAGGCTCCTCAAAAAAAAGATAAATCCTCACGAATTTGGTCCAAAGGATACGAAGCAACATGAAGCGGGTGATAATTATATCCCCTCAAAAGTGATACATGGAATACATTATGCACATGAGAGAGTTGTGGAGGTAATGCCAAACGAAACGAAACTTCACCAACGTGATCTAATATCTCAAACGGTCCAATGTAACGCGGATTGAGTTTCCCCTGAATACCAAAATGCTTAACACCACGGAAAGGAGAAACCTTAAGAAAAACATGGTCACCCGGATTAAACTCTAAAGCACGACGGTGACGATCTGCATAACTCTTCTGCCTAGCTCTAGCCTCCTTAAGCTTTGCAGTAGCGGTAACAACTTTCTCATTGGTCTTCGCAATCTACTCGGGACCCTCAATAATACGTTCACCAACCTCATTCCAACATACCGGAGCCCTACACTTCCTACCATACAATAGTTCAAACGGTGCCGCCTTAATACCTGCATGCCAGCTGTTGTTATAAGCGAACTCCACCAAACACAGATAATCATCCCAATGTCCGGTCCATTCCAAAGCACAAGCACTAAGCATATTCTCCAAAGTTTGAATAGTGCGTTCCGACTGCCCGTCGGTTTGCGGATAAAAAGCCGTACTAAACTTGAGTTGGGTACCCCAAGCTTTGTGTAGACTCTTCCAAAAACGAGAGTTGAAACGAGGATCTCTGTCGGACACGATAGCCGCTGGTGTACCATGAAGACGAACAATCTCCTACTGAAAAATATTAGCCAACTCGCTTATAGAGAAATCCTTTCGGATTGGTAAGAAATGAGCGGATTTAGTTAAACGATCGACGACTACCCATATAGCATCATGTTTCCGAAAAGTACGAGGTAATCCAGTAACAAAATCCATAGCAATCTGTCCCACTTCCATGTAGGTATCTCAAGAGGCTGTAATAAACCACTGGTGCGCTGATGCTCAATCTTGACCTTCTGACAGGTCATACACTTAGCCACAAACAAAGCTACATCCTGTTTCATGCCATTCCACCAGAAGTGTTGTTTCAAATCTCGGTACATCTTGGTAGAACCTGGGTGAATAGTGAATGGGGAACTGTGTGCTTCAGACAACACAGCTTCCCGAAGTGAGGAATCATCAGGAACAGATAGACGGTCTCCAAACCAAACAATGCCGTCATCATCAACCCGAAATTCTGTCTATTTCCCTTCCTCTATATTCTGAACAATGGACCATAACTCGCCGTCATCCTTCTGAGCTTCTTTAATCCGCAGGATAAGATTAGACTCAACCTTTAGACTAGCCCAGTATCCATCATAACCCCGAACACATAGCTCTATATCCAAATGTTTCAAGTCGTTGAGTAAACGAGGCTCGATCTTCAAACTAGCAATTATACCCGATTTCCTACTAAGGGCATCCGCCACTACATTCGCCTCACCTGGGTAGTACTGAATGTTGGCGTCGTAGTCTTTCAAGAGTTCCAACCAGCGTCTCTGTCTCATATTTAACTCCTTCTGTGTCAAAATGTATTTAAGACTCTTATGGTCCGTGAAGATATCACAAGTCTCACCATAAAGATAGTGTCTCCATATCTTAAGAGCAAAGATTACCGCCGCCAGTTCCAGATCATGAGTTGGGTAATTCACTTCATAAGGTTTCAACTGCCGAGATGCATAGGCAATTACTTTCCCATGCTGCATAAGTACACAACCCAACCCTTTCTTAGAAGCATCACTATAAATCTGATAACCGCCCGTACCAGATGGAAGAGTAAGTATAGGAGCAGAGACTAATCTCTTCTTTAGCTCTTCAAAACATTGCTCCCGTTCGTCGGTCCACACAAACTTCTCACCCTTTCACATAAGTCGTGTCATAGGTAAAGCTATTTGCGAGAACCCCTTAACAAATCTCTGATAATAACCAGCAAGCCCTAAGAAACTCCTGACTTCAGTCACATTAGTAGGTCTCGGCCACTTGGTGATAGCCTCAACCTTTGTCGGATCCATGGTAATCCCATCGGCGGAAACAATATGACCCAAGAAAGCAACTTGCCCCAACCAGAATTCGCACTTAGAGAATTTAGCATACAATTTCTTCTGTCTTAGAATTTCCAAAACGGTACGAAGATGATGTTCATGCTCCTCCTTCGTCTTAGAGTAAACCAAAATGTCGTCGATAAACACAATGACAAACTTGTCGAGATATTCATGGAAAACACGGTTCATCAAGTCCATAAAAACTGCTGGAGCATTTGTCAAGCCAAACGGCATAACGAGGAATTCGTAATGACCATATCTAGTGCGGAAAGCGGTCTTAGAAACATCCTGTTCCTTCACTCTCAGCTGATGGTATCCCGATCTTAAATCGATCTTAGAGAAGAATTTAGCTCCTTGGAGCTGATCAAACAAATCATCAATTCGCGGAAGCGGATAACGGTTACGAATAGTAATGTGATTCAACTCGCGATAATCATAATCACACGGATAACCTCCGTACTATCATAACCTATAGGTGCACACTATAGTCAAATCANTAGAAACATCCTGTTCCTTCACTCTCAGCTGATGGTATCCCGATCTTAAATCGATCTTAGAGAAGAATTTAGCTCCTTGGAGCTGATCAAACAAATCATCAATTCGCGGAAGCGGATAACGGTTACGAATAGTAATGTGATTCAACTCGCGATAATCAATGCAAAATCTCATGCTCCTATCCTTCTTCTTCACAAATAATACAGGAACACCCCAAGGAGAAACACTTGGGCGGATGAAACCACAATTAGGGAGTTCCTGCAACTGTTCCTTCAACTCCTTTAATTCAATAGGCGCCATACGATAGGGAGCTTTTGAGATAGGTTCAGCCCCCGGAATTAGATCAATACTGAATTTAACCTCATGTGCGGGTGGCATACCCGACAACTCATCTAGAAAAACATCGGGAAAATCACAAACAACAGAAACGCTCTCTAGATTAGGACAATCAACAGAAGTATCCTTAATTGATGCTAAGAATCCTTCACAGCCATGTGAAAGTAGGGTACGAGCTTTCAAAGCTGTAATGACTTTAATAGAATTACCAGGTTGAGAACCTTGGTAGATAAATTCAGGAGCACGTAGATCACCAAATAGAACACGTCTGTTATGACAATCAATTGTTGCTCGGTGTTCAGACAACCAGTCCATACCCAAGATGACATCGAAATCATACATATCCAAAGGAAGTAAGTTCGCAGAACGGATCTTATCGCCGAATAGTATAGGACAGTTCACAAATTCACGATCGATAATAACACAGTTCTTCATCGGAGTGGAAATAGATAGATGATATTTTAGTGGTGTTGCAGGTGTATTAGTATGTTTAGCAAATGAAATAGATATCACAGAATGCGTAAGGCCCGTATCAAATAAAACATAAGCCATACGATCAAATAAACGTAGAATGCCCGTAACGGTACTTGAGGAGTTAGCGGCCTGGTGCCTAGTCAACGCATGAACTCGGCCAGTAGTATTCGGCTAACGATCCCTACTAAAACTCTGGTTGTGCCCAGCTGGCTTAGGGAAATCCCTGGCCAAGTGTCCCGGTTGACTACAGTTAAAACATGTCCCAGAAACCCGATGGAACTGTCTTCCAGGGTGTGACTTCCCACACGTCTTGCAGATAATCGGTTCCACATGCCCTTTCTGTCCAGATGTACCCGCATTACGCTAATCTTGTTGACCCTGCTGTTGTTGGTCACGACCAGCCCTCTGGTAGTTATTCCCCTGTCTGTCATACCCCCGAGCATCATAACCCCTACGATCATTCCGCCTATCATACCCACGATTATCATAACCACGGCGATCATAACCCTGCCTGTCCGATCCCCTAGTGTCAAAAACCCGGCGATCATTACCCCTGAACTCATTTCCTCGCTGAGCATTCCCCTGAGCTGGTTGAACCGGCTCACCATCGTAGTTCATCTTCACCCCCTGTTTAACCCTCTCAACAGCAATCTCAATATTGTGCACGGCATTCGCAACCCCAGCAACATCATCAAAATGAAGGTTCACAACTCCGTTCAACAAATCTTGACGAAGAGCCCACTTGAATTTCTTCGCCTGTTCTGCTTGTGTACCAGCCTTTTCACCCAAAAACCCAGCCAATCAAACAAACCTCTTCATAAATTCTGTGCTGGTCTCCCTGTCAGTCATAGCAATCGTGTGGTATTCCCGTTCATACTTCTCCTTCTCAGATAGAGGGAAGTACTGAGAGCGGAAAATTTCACGGAAAGAAGCCCAAGACAATGTAGCCACATACTCGTTCGGATTGTCTCCACCCTTGGCATATTTGTATGCCTTCCACCAATTGAGGGCTTCCCCCTCAAACTTGTACATAGCTAACCGTGCCTTAAAAATGTCGCCACAGCCTAAAACTTCAAATATCTTCTCCATATGAGCTATCCAATGCTCAGTATCATCTGGAGAAGTAACCGTACTTAATGAATGAGGTTTTTGTTTGTTGAACCATTCTAACCAGGTGTGAATACTCTCAGGTGGGTTCCCACCACCACCAGAAGTACCAGCACCGTTAGCCATTTCCTGACACACGTCCTCCCGCATTTCCTCCTGAATCCTAGGTAAGAGTGCGTTGACAGACTGTTGGACAGCAGCCTCAAAAGCAGGGTTATTAGCAAATTCATCCTGAGTACGAGTAGTAACCATCTGAAAGATCATAAACGAGTCAACGGAAACAAAACAAAGGAGGAATCAAAATACGAAGGAAAAACCGAATCAAAAGCGAAGCCTAATGTCTACCCAATCCTCACAGGTCAAGTCCTAAGGTCTACAGGTCACAACCTGGCTCTGATACCATAATTGTA
Source organism: Artemisia annua (assembly GCA_014162995.1). NCBI lineage: Eukaryota > Viridiplantae > Streptophyta > Magnoliopsida > Asterales > Asteraceae > Artemisia > Artemisia annua. Next base: position 296,098 of record LBNU01027465.1, on the reverse strand, counting down.
ACACCCCAACCCGGTAAAGGGTAAAAGCGTCACATTATGGCGACATATCAAAGCATACAAAGATTATAACGCAAAGCGGAAGACTTTATAATATAAAAGTAAGCCAAGAACATCATGACTTATTATTACAAAATCNATATATATATATATATATATATACTAGATTTCGAAGCCCGCCCGATGGGCGGGCATGACTTATGAATATCGTTAAAATAAATAAATTAACGAAAAATAAGATATAAACGTACCAATTTTTATATTGAATGCATTAGCAATGAAAATAAATGAACGTTAACTTTTATTCGACAGTTAAAAGTTACAAAATATTCTTAAGAACATAGTATATGATTTTAAATCGAATGCGAAATAATGTTTCACACAACTTTTGTAAAATATAGCGGTTCATGGTTTCCTCCCGATTTGTAACTCCAGCTCGGTTTTGAGAAAAAAGTTGCTAATATATAAGATCGAGATAGAATGTATTGGATAATAAGAGTTTCAGGTCACGAAATATAGAAACATAGCTTTAGTTCACATGATAAAATATAGCTAAGAATATGAATTAAGTGTGTTAGGGATGACAATGCTAGCGTTAGAGCAATTGATATAAACAAAATTGATAATAGGTCGAAATTGAGGAAGTCATGTTCAAATATCTTTGAGACTAAAATGCAGGTGTTGTTGCTTTTATTAGCATGTACATCACCCTATCTGTACAGAAACAAAAGAACAAAACAAATTCCGATCTAATGTACCAAAAAGGCTTTTTTGCCCACTTTTCGGATATCCAATTTGTGATACCATTAAGATGTAAAAAGGAAATTTTTGCAAATTAGCCTTCAGTTAAAAGAAAACCTCCAATCACTTTCTTTAAATTTTTGAAAATGAACTTTTTTATCTTTAAGATAGAAATGTCTTGGCTAGATTATGTTAGCCTAAATGAGAAGTAACATGTGGTGAGGGCGAGACATAATTAAAAGACAGTTCTCTTTTTATCACAACATTAAAAAGGACAATCGTGGTATTTTTTTATCTTTAAGCTCAAACCTGCTGCAACGTGCGGAGGTTAATTCAACAATGCAACGTATGGTGTTATAAAGGGTTTATTCATTAAAAATTGTAAAAAAATATATGAAGCAAAAACAAACGAAATGGATAAGGAACTTACATAGAATCTATTAAATTGGGAGTGGTGCTTCTTTGTTAAATTCAGTTGCCTCAAAAATCTGCACGTGACTAACATAGTTATAAATAGAAATATAATAAACTAAAGAAAATGCATTATAAGTACAAAATAATCTAATACTTATGATTCAAGTTTTTAAAAGGTTGTATGTGTCAAAATTATATTTTGGAGAACTTTGGATCCATTCGACCCATTTTATCTTTTAGCATTTTTTTATTTTTTATTTATTTATTTATTTATTTATTTTGTATTTGATTCATCTAGCCCATTGGAAATATTATATAACCGAAATTGACTTATTCATAAGCAAAGGTTTAAAATCGCTCACTACTAACATAATTCACAACAAAAATGATGTTTTCATCCCAACACTTTTGAACCTACCCATTTAAACAACAGTACCAAACACCCCTTTAGATAAGCTAAACCTGATGTATGTTTGCATGAATTCCATATAAAAAATGGGTGTGGCAAAATGGGTAGAGGATTGATGACAATATCCTCACTCATATATTATTTGGCATTTCCCGGTGTTTTTAATCCCCAATCAGTGACAAGCTCTACGCCAAGTAGTAAGCGTCTTCCGCGTACATATCTGGTGACTACAAAAACCAAAAGGTTAATAATCTGAAAATGATATTTTCTATAGATAAAGATTTTACATAAACTAAAGTATAGTATGTACAATTTTGTTAGTTGGCTATAAAAAAAAAGGCAAAAACTGATGGTACAGTATGTATATATTGGTTAGTTGGATCGAGATTTGTGAATTATTGGATCGCCGATTTACGAATTATTGGATCGTGATCCGGTGCGAAACGGAACAACGATTGGGAACGACGATTATTGGTTTTAGTTCGCGATCCCCGGCGATCCAGATCGCAACCGTACCGCGATCCGGTACGCCCGATCCAGATCGGAAATCACAGCATGTTGGGCGATCCATGTGAATATGGATATAGTTGTATGGTGTATAACATGTGAGTTGCCTGCAATAAAGCAACTGGTTGAATATTAGTGTTTATTTCAAAAAGGCACGAAGAATAGGTGAAGAAATGCTCAGTCGGTTCCATAACCCAAACGCTCAGCCAGAGGAGAGATGTTGAGCTTATCACAAACAATGGCGGAGCTAGAAAAAATTTCTTGGGAGGACCGAAACAATTTTTTTCCGGGAAAAACATTAGATGGGAGGGCCGAGATGGAAAAAATAAAATTTTAACAAATGAAATCGCGAAAGAAATACACTAACGGGCTTAAGCCTAGGGGACAGGACCCTTCCGAGTCCATTAATAGCTCCGCCTATCACAAACAACGTTAATAGTAGATCTTAGCATGACGTTTATTCTAGATATACATGATTAACATAAAAACCATTACAATTGAGTTTATATATGGAGCGCCCATCCAAATAAATGTTAGATTTTTTTCTTCAGGTTATATTAATATTTTTTTCAAGTTATTTATATACCTATAAATGACAACTAAAAAGATACAAATAGGAATTATACATGGACTACTTTTTTTTGAACTGGCGAAAAGAAAAAGGAAGCTCATCATATGACTTTCTATATTTTATTATTAAAATGAAAGTTACCACCACCATTAGTGACACAGACCCTTGCAACGTACATATATCAAAAATAACATTCTCTGCAACCATGGAAATACATTTGTGTAATTGACTGGGTATAAGCTCACTCAAGACATAGTTTTACCAAGTTACAGCCAAATGCGTTATAGTGTTATGGTGGGATTTCTAACTTATCAAAGTCATGCACATTATATTTATAATCATTATATAACAATTACAAAATGACTAAAACATAACACAAAAATTTTATGCCAAACAGTAGTTTTGTTCAATCCATAGCATTTAAAAGCAACAAAATGATATGAATCAAATCACCACGTCACACGCTAAGAACTCAACTTAGAAAACATATAATGATATAAACAGTGAACTAAAGGAACATTAAAGGTAATATTTGAACTGAAACTTAATCATTTCAGAACTCATCCACATGTGATAGAAGTTACTCGAAGCAGGGACTTTATTGACCAGATGAAAACTGGACATACCAATGCCATCCATATAGCCTAATATGCTGTTGCGACAGGTTGCATTTTCAACCCGTTTGTTACATGTGGTACCAAAATCACAAAACCTAAAGTTGTATAAAGTAGTCACAAAAACATAATTTGCAAATAATACCTTTAAAGGGGTTGCCACATGTAGCTTATTCACACCTGCATCACCAAATATGAACAGGTTAAAGTGGTATTAGAGGAACCAAAATAGCTTAATTCACAGTTAATCTGAAGTATTGCAGTGTTTGAGTGTGGAATGAGCACTGGGGACATGTTTAGTACTTTGAAATTTACCAACAACTTAACATCATCAATACCATAAGAATGGGTTGTATGATAGGTAACTTAAGATCAAGCTACAGCCTGCAAAGAGGCAAGATGTGACAATATGCAAAGGTCATAAAAATTATGAGCTTATGCTCAACCTACAGGTATAAGGTACTAACTGGTATTCTCATAACATTATTTTTGTGTTACGCTTATGGTGTTTAACGCTAAAATGCTTACTCGTAGAAGCTATTTTTATTCATGACTTGAAAGACGAAAATAGTTTTGGAATAGTATCTCTGACCAATGATGCAGCAGTGGCGGGACCACCCGAAGATCCTTGCGCCGTTGTCTTGATAGGATTTACATCCGGGTGTGATATTTCTAATTGTTCAGGGGTGTGAACCTTTGCTTCTACATTTACCACAGGGATCGAGTTGGCTGAAAAAAAATAAATAATAACCAATATATAAAAAATAATAATAAACCACATTGAATATTTACACAAGTTGTACATCTAACAGAATTTACCTTCTTTATCTTTCTGTTTCAATAAATCTTTTGCCTGTAAGAAGTTAAGACTTTAGACATTTGAGAAAATTCAAAATTGAGTAAAAGAGGGTGATAGAGAATAAAGACGATACAACTTCTATAAAGGTTGAAAAGTATCTCGGCACTCTTTAACTGTAGCCACCACTATCTTTCCTGAAATTGTAAATCCACTGCTCTCAAAGCGGAATTTCCAACTGTGAAATGATTAAAAGACAAAACCAGTTATCAATGGTTTGACGAATCTCTTATAATCAATGGTTGTATTTCAACCTAATTTACTGCTCAAAGGAATTATTCTAAGGCTTTTGTTTCTTCAATGTAACTAATGATCAGCAACATTGTAGCCCATAAAATTGTCAATCTGATGAGATATTTGAATATGCCAAGTGTTTACTACATACTTAACTTCTGAATAGCATATGATAGCATCTCAGACACTTTAATCTTATAGTTTCGCAATCCACGGGTATTGGATGAAACATAAATATCGAAGTATTTATCATCGGATATTGACACACGGGTCTCAAAACAAATATAATTTTAATAAATCAAATTTATTGAAAAGGATCCTAACCCCTCCCCCGGCTATCGCCAGGCTTACATACTGATAGTCCAGTGACCAGGCTCATTCATTACAGCCCAATAGCATTACCCAATCAACACCAACCAATTATGGTTCGTTCAGATGAGTTTCCCACTTAATTCTACCTAATTTAGAACCATAAAACATATATACAACATCAAACTTCACTTTAATTTCTTATAGGTGAAACTAAACACAAAAGTGCTTGCGTCAATTTCAATCCAACTGTGATTAAATAAATATGTGGTGAACCATCTATCTGACAAACAAAAGGCAAGTCTAGTAGTCCTTAACTCCCTATACCCATCCCCTCAAATTTCAATCATGGTATAAGTGAACCTAAACCAAGTGATCCTTTCTTACCCAATTGGAAGTTGTTCTTGTTATCTCTAGTAAATCTTCCGTTCTTTGTTACTACTGTGAGACAGTTAAAATTACTTAAGGTTGGGTCTAAACGGTCGAGCCGCCTAACCCATTTAGTAATCAATTTTTGTTCAGGTTGGAGGTGTGTCAACAGGCTGACCCGACAACCTGTTTAAGCTTTTAAAAATTGAAATGATTTTAGGCATTGGAGTAATCGCTGCAAATGCTGTCATAAGGTACTCTCCCATTGTTGATTTGCACCAAATGATGTGATGCTGAACAATCCCCTTTAAAACCCTGTCAGTTACCAATTGGGAATCGCCATCCTAAAAATCAATGGTCTAAATATATACCAGTTTAGGCCCGTGGCTCATACCCGAAATTCTACGTATCATCACTCCTCTTATTCTTTCTTTAGCTTCTCTTCCTCTTCCCTTTTCTTTCTTTCCCCATATTCTTTAAGCTTTGCAAGCTCCTCTTGTATTTTTTCTTTGCCACTGGTTTTTCAACAGGAGTTGCAGATGTCGTTGCTGCCACAACCTTCTTTTCATTTTCCTTTTTCTTACTAAGTGTAACCAATGAGTATCATATAATGGTTATGTGAAATAACAGTGGTATAAAAAAAATCTGAATCAATTATGTCCTTGACACGTTGCGGTAGCGGTCAACTTGAGAATTCCAAGCATCATATTCTACAGTCTTCCATTTTCAGTTTTCTTTTCGTAAAATAACTTGCAACTGATTTTCACGTTCTACTCCAGTTTCTCCGTATTATCTCGCATCCCATGAAAGTTTACTCCAACAACTGCCGCTGCAGAAAACATAATTAAAAACGCATCAGAACGTGAAAGGCTAATACACAAACATAAAACAGTTATGAAAGGTACTAATAAATAACATAGATGCGATCACACCATTAGATCCTGTAGTATTCTCATCAGATGTAGGGATATCAGAAGTTGGGATATCAGAAGCCGGCATCTCAGTACCATCAAAATTCAGCCTTCATTTAGCAGTACTAAACCTTTTAGAGGTTGTTGACTTCATTGGTGATGAAATGCAATGATTGCTCTCGATTAAATAGTATAAAACTTGCTTCATTGGACTGATTTGAATAGTCTCAGATGTAATAATAGTTGGATTGGTTGATGTGAACTGCTGTTAGGGTGAGACGGTTTTCTTGTTCATTGAAGGTGGGGTTTGATTATCGGCTGGTGAGACTTTTCAGTTGTTGATGGTTAGGTTGTTTGAAAAGCAGGATTGAACAGACACTTGGCAATGCTGGAACCTTGAAGTGGCTATTTTGTTGAGAAATTATGAAACTTGATGTCTGAATAGTACGTGGCTTTAACTATTGCCTCAATCGTTCTCCTCTCATGTTGACTTAGTTGAGCACATTTGATGTCAACACTTCTCATGACCTACATCATATGGAAATTTCTACTGAGTTACTTAAAAATGCATCATTTTGAGTTTGGTTTATCCCAAAATGGGTCAAATTAGGGAAGTAGATAAAGGGGAACAGTTCAGATGGGTTTAGATTCACCCTAACTCAAAAGAAATGCATACAAATCTCCCAAATCATTTTCACGTAGAATACTTGTATAATGAGTGTTTTTGTAACCATAACTCCATTTTGAGCCACAGCAGTTAGAGCTGCTACGGTACCGGTTGCTGAGTCACATAGGGTGATATAGTTACGATCATTTTTAACATAAGTTTTATACGAATATTTACGACACACGTGTCTTTCACTTTAGCACTTATATGTTACCTTTAACGTTTCTTATCTTATGGTAATTGCTGAATGTTGGTCAGACATTGAATACAATGCTACTACTGTTATATCTTTTTATCTACATATTCAGTTGCTATTGATGAAATGTTGTTACATGAACTATAGGCAGAAAAGACAAACCGAGAAACCTCTTCGATCTCTATTCGTACACCTCGACATCTTCTATTGTTAACATATGACTTTCTCCTTGATACCATTGCAACACTTTCACTGTAAACACGGTTTCTACGGCATCATGTACCCACTGAAACAGTCAGATGGTATACTGGACGGTCACTGCACATTGCAGAAGTTTCATATTTAGCCCTGTTACAAATGCTATTTTCAATATTTGATATTGCCACTCCCTAATTTATTTTAACGCAATCGCAAGTTAATACGTATCAATTTCATGTTCTTTCTGATTCATTTCAGTTTCCTGCAGTTCGAAAGAGACAGCTATAGTCAAAGCATACATTAATGATACTGGAAAAAAATAAACACTCACAAATTATGAAGAAGAGGCCCTTAAAACTAAAGTTATGTCTTATGAATGCTTACTTTTTTGATTGAATTAACCTTGACCAGACTTTCACCAATTTTTTGAATTGGATTCTTTGAAAGGACTGCAGGGACACAAGCAGCAATCAGGCGAGTTTAAGCTGTCATATTATGCTAAACCAAAGATGTTATATATGAATTTACTCGCCTCTCATTCCTCCGTAAAGACTATACAAATGTTTACTTTGTGTGTACATGAATCTAATAGCAATCAAGGCATATAGCACACGCATGTCACTAATGTCAAAGATGAACCATGGGATATGGTTGACACCATATGAACCATATTTCAAAGGAATAAAAGTTTACAAAAGTTGACTTATTAGAGCTTTGAATACCTATAATTCATGCCTATGGTATTTAACTCTATTTCTCTGCAGAATTCTTCCACGGTCTAGTCTGAAACTTTATTCACGCGCTTCACTGCTAATGTCGATTTGTCACTAAATTGAGCTCTCAATACAGTCCCGAATCCTCCTTCTCTAATATCGGTTCCAAAATTGTTGGTAGCTTTTTTCGTTTCCTTAAAACTGAACTTTTTAAACATACATGATGGACCTGCATAAACATCTAAATCTTTTCTTTTTCAAATGCTAAAAAATGATGAGACAGCAAGTGTATTTAATCGGATTAGGCAAGTAACTACCTTCCTGGAACTTTTTTTGTTGGATGAGAAATTCCTGGACAAGTAATTCTCTATTTTTTCTATGAATAAGGAAATCCATTAGTACCACCATCATAGCGGCGACTGCTATAACTGCGATACCAAGACCAGGGACAGTGATGGTAGGAATGATGTATGATATCAGGTACACTCAATGAGAGTTGACTTGGTCCATCAGCAGCAAACGGGCTTGGAGATGACTCTGGTGAAAATGCAGGGTGGAAGGATCCTACAGCAAAATACTATTTTCCAGAGCATAATAACTATTTAAGGAGTATCCATTTTGACATGGACAACAATAATTAATGAAGATTTCTAGGAATTACCTGATGAAGCATATATTCATAGCCAAAGCTGTTACTGGCCTCTCTTGACATGTAATTGTACATTAAATTGGATGCCAAAGAAACCAATAGAAAAGATGATAGCTTTAATTTAATAATCGGCTTATGAAGAATCCAGAAAATAAAAATGAATGAGCTTCTTACTCTTTCTGAACATAGCCAAGAGCCACAATTCCAGTGCTAAAAATTTGTCCAGTCGCAACCTGCAAGAAAGAAATGAACTTGATTTAGCACTAAGAAACGATAATAGTAAAAATTTGCTTATAAATGACGAAGATGCTAATATTTGTGCAGATATTGATACATAAATCAGATTATTCACTTGAAACGGGCAAACCCACTCGTAATTGTGGCAAAACCTTTTCTGGAGTGGTTATTGGATCGAAAACCTCCCCAACCACTTTATTGTTCCTAATAAACTTCTGAGACTGAAAGAGAAACATGAGTAGTTAACTTTACAGTTAGCATTCTCCTATTAAAGCTTCATTGTATTTATAAAACTTAGTGTCATCGGGTATAGTAAAGAAAAGAAAAGGTAAGAGATTGTAGCACATAAGGTTATAGAGTCTGTATTCTTACTGTGCGGTTTCTTCATAGAGGCTATCATTTGCCACGGCAAACGATACTTGTTGGCACAGAACCTGATTATCATAGTAATCTGATCAAGCGAAACTTCAATACTTAAACCCCTTCCCGCTAGGCCAATGACCTTGGCATAGTGTTTTTAGAAGTACACCAATAATACCATTATCTGAGCCTCGTAGAAGATCCGAAGGTGAGGTTCCAGAAGACAAACTCCCAGAAAACGGTTACTGGAGACCGAGAGACCAAAACCATCTTTTGACCCAAAAGTTTACCGCTTTAAGTTTGTAGTGTGCCGCCTTGCTTCTTACATAATCTCTGTGAGATTCCAACAACCTAAAAGACACAAACATGTTGAATAATTATTCATATTAGGCAAATTAATCAAGTTAATAACCTTTCGAGGTTTCCTTGTAGATTCCGATCCACCCGATCCGCATACCTCATTCATCCTATAATTCCCTTCCTACACAGAAACCAACAAAGCACATATTCTTTAAAAGAATCCATCTTTATTCTGGGTGAAATAAATACCGTGACTTCTATCTTTTTCAATAAAATCGTCACGTAATAAATCAACAAAGCCTAAGTGATCTCTCTTTACCCAATTAATTTGTCACGTAACTTCAAAATAGGTGGTGTGGACATTTAATTTGTCACGTAACTTCAAGATGCATTTGTACGAAACCATTAGGGGTGTGTACATCTGCTAATTTTAGGTATAAAACTTCAAAATATATGATAATTATATGCTTATTCAAACTTTAAACACCAAAATTTATTATAATCATTAAAAGTGAGTGAACTGAAGAAGTATCACCTTGAGGTTTCTTTCTTGGTGACCTCGGACAATAAAATTTGCTATATCTATGTAGATCACATAGCCTGGTGTGCTTCATGTGGAATCATGTTCTGCGAATGAAAAGATGAACCATTCCTTGTAGCTATAACCAACTGTATTGCAATAATTTTGAGATGACAGTCTACACATAATAAAAAGTGTGTAGAGTTATTCTATGATTATGGTTATGCACGTGCGAACCTGCTTATGCTTTGAAACCTGATGATCCAAAAAAAGGTGTTCAGCTCCTCTAGCTCGAGCAAAGAAGCCTCCATTGCTTGGGCTTTGAAACCCGATGATCCAAAAGACGGTACTCATCCGGGGATATCATATCCTATCCTATCCTCATAACTTTATGTGTTTCGTTATCGTCATAACGTATAAAACACTTGCAAATCCTATGCATCAACTCAATCACATATAAATCATATTCGTATATACAAATCTAAAAAAAACATGTTAAAACACTAATATTCATATATACTAACCTCAAAAAAAAATGAATAATATATCCTTTTCCCATAATCTCTACGTACTGTGCATGACAAACAGAGATAAATCGTTACAAAAACATGATGTTGGCATAAAACTGGAGATGAATTAATGATATTGTATTGAATGAAACCGGGTATTGAGAATTAGGTGTATATTAATGATATTAGGGTTTTATGTGATAAATGAATAAAAGTTTTTAAAAAATCCAGTATAAATTTTTTGTTGAACATTATATTTTTGGCTTTGGAGGATACTACACAACAATTAAATTGCTCTAGTGGTAAAATTAGTTATTAATGATCATAACATCCAAGGTTCGAATCTTTGTACAATCTATTTTTACACTAATTTTAAACCGAATTTTAATTAATCCAGATTAACAAATTATTCTGCCAAAAAATTAAATCCGAATTTTAAACAAAATACTGCTTAGTTGGCAACAATTTGTGATGACATGGCAAGTGAGCATGATTAAAAATATAAAATAAATTATTAAAATTGCTTACATGGCCAGAATGTGATGACATGGCTGCTAATGATAATTACTGGGCAATGACATGGCGTTTTCTTGAATTATCTACGTGTAACGCCTCCTGTTATATATAATGTAGAGATATATATATATATATATATCTTAAGCTCCTACTCTCATCACCTCGACACCCAGC
>LBNU01027465.1:232930-247993 GCA_014162995.1 Artemisia annua | reverse complement strand
GAATCGTTTTTTTAGGAAGTAAAATATACGTTTTAAAACATAACCATTTAACATTTACTTGGTTCTTTTTCTTATCTCAGAAAGAAATCATCTTCCCATTTAGATACAAATAAAACGTGTAGAATTTTAGCTATGACTAGGAGATAGGAAACTTTAGGTTATAGTTTAATTAGTTTAGGATTTAATTATAATATGTATTATCATGTAAATTACTTATAAGGTATAGTTTAAATGACATATAATTATTATTTTTTTCATACTTAGGATAAATAATTTAAAACAGTGCAAAATGGTGATTCAAAATTTTAGGGTTTTACAACTCTTCCCATCTAAAAATAAAATTTCGTCCGCGAAATTGACGGGAAACGAAATGGAAACACAACTGAATGTGAACGAAAATGTGGATGACTTGTTTCTCATGACTCTATCTTGTTGATCAAAAATAGCTACGGTTTCACACAAAAGGAACATATCAGGTGGTGTCAAATCAAATGAATAGGATGTCGCATGCAAAGAATGATAGGGATATCCCCTCGGAAGAGATACACGGAAGACGTTATGAATATGCGACAGTTGAGGAGGTAGAATTAGACGATCGGAAACCTCCCCCGAAACGTACAAGAATCAAACAGTCCAAATTTCGTTCCATAATCTTAATCAAAAATCCAAAAGTAACGGTCTCACAGGCGTGAATCGTATAGGTAGCAAAACACATGTGTACTCCTCGAAATGAACAATGGCATTCAAGCGAATAGAAGACAATTCAATCGATAACATCGGACGGTAGAAAGCTTTATAATGAACCCTAAGATCATTATCAAGATTCAAAGGTCAACAAACATATTCTCGAAGATCCAAATATATCAAATCATACGGCGATAAGGAAGATCAAACGTATAGGTCGAAAGAACCTAAAGTCTCATTAATCGCAGATAGTCGCCAATGGATATAGAAGTCTAAGGCTTCTCTTAGGCATTACTCAAGATATCCTATGAACACAATAAGTGCACTTATATGACGTCAGTATTATCACGTTGATCAGGCGTCATAATACTAGCCTCACATAATATGCCCTCATGATGTTCATACTCTATCTCAAGATCGTGAAACCAAATCTATAAACCACCTAATAGTCCAACTAAGACTTATGGCCCTAATCAAAGGTCAATAACGGAACCATGTCGGCAAGACAAGTGAAACTCGTAAAGACGCAACAAAATCAAGAAATATAACCAAGAGGAAAACGAAACTACTCGTAAGAGTAACAGAAATCATAGGATGTCTATCAGAAGTAAGGTACGTCATCAAAAGTGTCAATCCATTCATAACATAAATCTCAAGGATCCTTCCAAGCTCAAGTAGTCGATCCACGATTGTCCATCAGCTCATATGGTGAAAAGAAAATCATAAACTTGAGTCTAGTTCCTCAAGCCTTCGACAGTTCTTCATGGAATTGTGGTGTGGATTTACGAATCTCTGTCTTGATCACCGAGCATCCTTCCATCCGCGAATTTGCTTCTACTCTCAATTCATATTAGTACAACTAAAATGAATAGAGAAATAAGACTGCGGGTCTTCGACAGGTCTTCTATCACAGCTCCAGGTTTTCAGGTAACACCACCGCTGTCAACTCCAGGTTATGCGTCAATGGTTCATCTTCTCCGGTCTGGTTGTCTTGATACTCAATGGAAATCTCCACATGCTGCATGAGGTATACTCCGTTGATGGTAAGTCAGTCGTGAACATCTTCTATAGTAACAGATTTGGGTGATCGAGAGTCATCAAAACATAGTAGAACAAAGTAGATTGTTAAAGGTCACAAATCGGATACGGCAGTCCATGGTAGCTTATGAAGGGCCATCCAATCCAAAATCAAGAGGCCAAAGTAAACGAATTCATAGAACGAATACGGTCATCAAACTGGATAGATAGTTCATATAGAGTCAAGTACATGGTTTGTCAAGAGTGTCGAGGTATACAAGCAAACAGTTCAAAGTGTTGGGATCTGGTTTAGCTCATTAGCAAAATTGATAGGTAGAGTGTGAATCATCGGTAATACGAACATCGTATGGTTGTCAAAAGTGAGATGTACGGAATATAAATTGTTGGCATCATCATGCTCAGTTAACAATTTCATAAGGGGATGTTATCAAGATCATAACCTTCCAAGGGAACTGATTAGCAGACAAGGTCACCATTCAACGGGAGGGAACAAAACTCCTATATCCATGGTTAATAAATACTAAAGTTCTCATAGGAGTATTCAAGTATTATGAAGAATCAAGTATTATCATACGACACATTGTGTCAAGCATAAATACGAAATTCAAGAATGTGTCAAACACATTATGGTTGAATAAACTTTGGAATAATCGGAAAGGTATCAAAATGTTTATCAAGCAAAACGGGGATGGAGATCAAAGTCACACAGTGAAACTTAAATGGTGTAAGGTATCAATGTAGTGTCCGGAGTATTTCAACTTACTTGGAAATCAAACATGGGTTGCAAGACTTTCTAACTTCCAGGGTACAAGTCCTTACAAGGCTTAACTTAAAGGCAAAGGCAAGAATCAGAGTAATGCGGAAGCAAGGATACATAAGAAATCTCTTAAAGTCTACCCATACCTTACTGGTCAAAACATAAGTTCGTATAGGGGATTCCTAAAGCAAGTTCTCAAGCGGTTTCCTATGTTCCTACAGTGGAAGCCTAATGGTCCAAAACTCACAGGTCATAGCCTAAGCTCTACGGATGTTGCATCCGCCGATCCAAACCTGGCTCTGATACCATTTTGTAACACCCCAACCCGAAAAGGGCTAAAGTGTAACATTATGGAGTCAAATCAGAACATATGTGAAACGGAGATATATTTCTAATACAAAGTTTACAAGGGTTACAAGGGAAACTAAACAAAGTACGAGATACAAAAGGGGCAACGAAAAAAGAACTAAGCCCAAGCACAATATACTAAGGCCAACATCAAATACTTCTAATCATCTCTAAGTCCAACCAGTAGCTAGTCAGGGTGAAGTCTTCTAAGCCCAAAATAAGATCTCTCATCCATAAGCCCAACTTCCTACTAAACCTGCCGCATGAGAAAAGAAATGCGGCTGAGCTACGAGAGCCCAGTGAACAGATATGAAAGTAACAAACAATATAGAATGATATAGATAAGACAATGGAAAGGTAAAGTAATACATAAAGGAAGTACAAACGAAGTAAGAAGAACCTGTATTAAAGTTGTAAAGGTGTAAGGTATAAAGGTATAATGGTGAGGTCAGTTATCCACCACGAGCCCAAGTCAAGTCAAGTATCAAGTCAAGTCAAGTAATCAAGTAACCATGCATCCGGAGGGGAGACCTCGGGATACCAAGTATAATATGAGGGGATACCTCCAAGGGTTGGAGTAGCTAGCTCCCAAGATGTGAAAGACGTGTATCGCACACACCATCAATCACCAAGTATGTAACAAGTAATATGATAAATCCATCGAAACAAGAAACAAATCTAGGATGCATCCATGCGCCCCAAACGGCCAAAACTTCATCTCCATAACAAGTCAAGTAAAGGGACGGGATAGGTCATCACTCTCCTACCCTAGAGTCATGCCATCGGTGCATCAATGACACGGCCATGTTACCTTCATGGCTAGGAAACAAGTAATGGCTCGTAGTCTCAAACTGTGGTTTAAGGGTCAAGTTCAAGTATCAAGTGTCCAAGTCCAAGTTTCATATCAAGTCAAGTTCCCATATCAAGTGGTTCAAGTCAAGTTTCATATCAAGTGGTTCAAGTCAAGTTTCCATATCAAGTGTACATATCAAGGTTCACATAAAGGTTCAAGTCAAGATTCAAATCAAAAGGTTCATTATTAAGGTCCATAGCAAAAGGTTCAGGAGGGAAAGGTTTATGTCGAGGTTCATACTTAAAAAGTTAATGTGGATTTCATATCTAAGGTTCAGGGTAAAGGTTCATGGTAAGAGTGTACGTAGAGTTTGGTGTAAAGGTTCATGTCATAAGTCCAAGTAGAGGTTCACAATGAGTTTCAAGGCAAAGGTTCATATTAAGTTCCAAATAAAGGTTCATGGCAAGGGTTCAATTCAAATGTTTATGTACAATATTCATTTAAAAGAAATCTTTTAATAACAGTTTTCATAAAAGTAATGGTTCCCAGTAAGGTAGTCTTTAAAAGAAATTTTCATAAAAGTTAGTGAAACTTCGTATAAAGGTGATGTCACATAGTGGTCATAAACATCATTTTAAAATAGTTTTTCTCAAAACATTTTCATGATATAATTACAAAAAGTTTACACATCTGGTTATAATATTAAAGGCACTTTCTAAATATCAAGAGCTATATCGAGTTCAAGTCAAGGTTTGAATCAAGTATCATAGTATAGGTTTTCAAGTCAAGGTATAAGTCAAAGATCGAAGTAAGTGATTTTAACATAGGGTTCAAATCAAGGTTCAAGTCAATATTATCATATCAAGTTTATTATATCAAGTGTATCATGACAAGGTTATTTCAAGGTTCAAGAATTATAGTGTAAGTTTCAAGCAAGGTTCAGTTTTAAAAGGATCATAGCAAGTTCAATAATCAAGGGAACATAGCAAGGTTCAATAATCAAGGGAATATAACAAGGTTCAAGATATCAAAGGAATAGGAAAGACAAGAGTGTATGAGAAACCTGTAGATAGGTCAGAATATCTGTACCTTAGACCGTAAGTGCAAACATAACAGAAAACATAAAGGTCAGAAGCGAACTCCTTCTTCAGCGAATCTACACGAATTCATGACCGTTTTATTATTAATAACTTACTTTAAATCAGATTACTCGTTTTAGTTGGCTTTCCATTTTTAGTAACTTTCCGTTTATAGCGGCTTTTCAAAAATAGTAACTTTCCATGTTTAGTAAGTTTCCCGATTGAGTACTTTCCTCGAATTAGCAAGTTTTAACAATTTATTAAGTTAAGTATTCAAATTACCCATTATTATAGGTTAAAGTCCAATTATGCCACTTTGTAATAGTTTAGGGTCTAACAAGTAAATTATCAAAAATTAAATATTAAAAGCCAAATAAAATTATGTTAAAGTCTATTTTAATAATTTAATATTAAGATAATAATTTTGGACCCCGTCATTATAATTTTATATAATTTATTAACGTACCCACGATTTTATGCCGTGACGACCCAAGATTTTTATAAAATCATGTAAAATTGTTTATCACCCCAATCATTGGTTCACTTCATCCATATACCCGACACCCTTTTTAATTTGAAAGTAAAACGAATCCGTGATACCCTCTTATATTATATTATTTCGATTCAACAAACAAATGCATCTAGTTCGAAAAATATGTCGTGGGTTCCTTATTGATTATCAACCATACGCATGAAAACATTCCCACATGTTTTTATCTCTTTTAGTTTTATTGAAAGTATAACAAGTCTTTTAATCTAGAAATACATTAGAATGCAAAAACAGTCGTGGGTTCCTTTTATCAATTGATACAAGTCTTTTATCAAGTCATGCGAAATAAAGGTGCTATACAAAACCCTTTTTATCAATTGATGGTAAGTTCATAACAGGCCCAGACGAGTCAATATCTTTCCCATAATCGGTCATACCCACATCTGGTTTATAGTCGATTTAAACATGCATAAATCTGCCCATTATTTTATGTTTTGAGTCGCGTGATTTATTTAGACCGTATTCTTGAAACGAAGGCAGAGAAAAACAAAAAGAAACATGATAGACAGACAAGGATGAGAAAAGATTGAACAAGGTTTAGGCTGTGTTACCCGCGTAGTCGTGACAAGAACGAGAGAAGAATTCCACGGTCGAATATCAATCCAGCACCACCCTGAGACAGAACCATACTCTCGAACACAAAACAATAACCCCTCGTCCAAACCGAGGAGCCAACACCTCGTTCGAACTGACAAGTGACCCATGATCAAGAAGCCTTCACGAAGCCCTTGCCCGAAAAGAAATGGTAGAAGGGTAGCAGCCGTTGTTTTTCTCTTTTAGGGTAAAGTGTGTGTAATTCTTTGGTTGAGGATCGGTGTGGAGAAGAGAACACAAAAGAGAAGATATACGCTTTTGGAGATTTTGGCAAAGCGTGTTATAGGATTAGAATAACCGCGTATTACTTTATGGAAAGTGTATGTGATATGGGCGAGAATTGAGGGAGTTTAGTTTGTGATTGAATCGTTTTTTTAGGAAGTAAAATATACGTTTTAAAACATAACCATTTAACATTTACTTGGTTCTTTTTCTTATCTCAGAAAGAAATCATCTTCCCATTTAGATACAAATAAAACGTGTAGAATTTTAGCTATGACTAGGAGATAGGAAACTTTAGTTTATAGTTTAATTAGTTTAGGATTTAATTATAATATGTATTATCATGTAAATTACTTATAAGGTATAGTTTAAATGACATATAATTATTATTTTTTTCATACTTAGGATAAATAATTTAAAACAGTGCAAAATGGTGATTCAAAATTTTAGGGTTTTACAAGTTCAAACGAATACAATAGGATCACAAATACCGGTGAAGCACATCAATCATAGGGCCAAGTACGAAGGATCATAATCAAGATCAAACGGAATCATAGTACGATAAAAAATCAAAGACAAAGTCAAGAGAGAGGAAACGTGCACTCTTACTGAAAGAGTACGGAATATCTGTACCTCAGTCCAAATGCAAAAGCATGATCAAATAAACAATGACAGAAGGATCACTCCCGCTTCACCGAACCTAGAAGATAATGAATACGAATCAAGACGAGTCCGAATTACTCAAGTTACTTCTTTTAGTTATCTTTCCATTTTTAGTAGCTTTCCAAATGTAGCAGCTTTCTATTTTAGGTAACTTTCCATATTTAGTAACTTCCCACTTTAAGTAGGTTAAGCATTTTAGAAGACTTTCTATTTTTAGTAAGTTTCCTTATTTAGAAGGTTTCCATAAATAGTACTTTCCATAAATGGCAGGTTTCCATAATTAGCAGATTTCCAAATTTGGCAAGTTTCCGAATGTTAACATATTCTTATAGGTTAGTTTCATCATATTATCAAGTTCCCATGTTCATACACACCAAGGATTCCATTTTATAGGGATTTTGTGAAATTAGGGTTTCTTAAAATCACCGAACATGTTTTAGGGTTAAAAGCGTCAATATCACAAGTTAAGGGTCACAATTAGAAGTATTCACATTATAACACATAAACATAAGTCAACAATACCAAATATGCCAATTTTACACTACACACCCTTTAGTTTCTAAAGTTTCCATTTTAATCCTTTAATTATCCATTTTCCATATTTAAACCATTAACTAACATAATTAACACATAAGCCACATAACTATACAAAAATGTCATAAACAGCCCCTCAACTAATCTTAGGCTGAAATATATCTCATAAGTCCATATTTACATTTTAGTCCTCCAAATTTCACTATTTACAATTTAACCCTTTTGATTATCAAATTAACATATAAACCACATAATTAACCAAATAACCACATAAGTCCACCAAGTATCACAAAATTACAATTTTAGTCCCTCTATTTTATTATTTATACAAAATACCTTTCACTTTATATAATTTCCAAAACCAACCCTCTTAAATCAATTAATTACAAATCGGATTTAAATAAATTAAATTACCATTTAAACCTTTTATTTACAAATTGTACACATGATACCCTCATATTATATTTTTCCCAACTCACCCCTGGTCCAATACAACTTATAAAAATAACCCACAAGTTTGTTAAATTACAAAACACATCCTTATACATTTAAATTCCAATCGGTAAACAAATTAAACAATCAAACCCTAACCCTAAATTTATCCAATGATTTCCAACATTAATTTTACCTTAAAAACATAATAAATATACCAAATCCAAAATCAAAAATCCAAACCCTATGTTTCACGATTTATAACATATTTTTAGGGTTTTATTCTTAATAATCCGATTACAAATTTAATTCCACATGTTTATCTAGGCTACGAAAATTACAAAGCATATTTTTATGATGTTATATAACTTATAGAAGGCCAGAATAAAATATATTCGAAGCACATAAAAATCGCATGACTGATTTCATGTTTATAGATTGATTTAGGGTTTTTAGGTTTATAAAATCACGTATGGTCGTTCTAGCATGCATGGCTCGATTCCATTATTTTATGTGGATGTTATAATGTATAAAGAGTGATAAGAAAATACCAGGACGATTTATGAACGAGTGGAATAGCAGAATCGAATTTAGTGCCCGAAACAAATAAAACAGCAACACTTGATCGAATAGTGCTTTGTACACACCGAGGATTATTTTTCCCAGCTTCTATATGATCCAAGGAGTCCCAAAAAAATACTCCCTTTTACCCATAAAATTGGTAGCCGCCGTTTTTTATTTTTAGGGTTTACTAGGTGTTTAATTGTTCAAATGGAAATAAATAAAATGGAAATAATTATAGGGAGTGGAGGGGGGAGGTAAATTCGGCTGAAATATGGTATTGAGAGACCAAATCAAAATTTTAAAAGGTTTCCTTAATTATTTGAGCTTATCTCCTTTTTATTTTGTAGCATACATACAAGTAAAATGTCAATCGGTTCATAATTAATTATTTAGTCGTGTACAATATTTTTAGGACCTATAAAATATTAAAAATATTCATGAAAAAATTAATTAGGATCACATCTTGCAAATTTCAAAGTTTATAGGATTTATTTGGTTTGTATTTATGTGTTATTATATTTATTTAGTTTAGGGGCATTTTGGTAATTTAAGCGCGAAGTGAAAATGTGGGTTTTACAACTATCTCCCTCTCAAAAGAATTTTCGTCCTCGAAAATGCAAAAAAAAGTAAGGTGGTGAAACAAAATGAAGGTGCACCAAACTACGAACAGAAAAAAAAGTTTAACTCGCACAAATTCACACTTAAAGAATTTCAACGAACAGAGTGATCTTGTTTCCGAATACTTGATCTTAATGATTCAAAGATGGTTTCGGTTTACCAGAGGAGGCGCATCATACGGCATTCAAATCAACGGAATAACATATCGGGCGTAACAGATGACAATCGTATCCCTTTAAAAGATATACCAAAGGGGATGTGGGATTGGGTGGATATTCCATTCGCGGACAAGGAAATGAACTGATCCGATGAGAATGTATCGAATGAAGCATCACGAAAGTGACATATATAAGTTTAACTCTTCCAATTTACAAACAGTTTCGTCAGCAAAACAACCTTCCAAAGGTATTTTCGTAAACAGACAGATCTTGATTCTCAGAATCCAAAGCTTCATACTTTAACACATAACAGTAATCACGAAACAATTTCATCGACGTGAGGAGCATATACATAGCAAAGCATAGGTGTGGCTCGAATCAAATTCATATAGAAGGTAAGTTGGCCGATATCATTAAATGGCAGAATATTCGGTATTTTGAATAAAACTAAACTTTAATAAGTCACTTTGTGTCATTTTCTATGATTGTGACAAAGATCCTTGAAGTAATACCCCGAATGTCTTCCGCTATCATTATTAAGTCTTCCGCTGTTATTGACAACTTTTGGGGGTGTTACAGATTGGTATTCAGAGCCACGGTTATAGAGAACCAGATGTTTTGAACACTGGACTATAACCATGCTTTTTAAAACGGACCTTTTTTACAAAATATCACCTTATGCCCTCCGTACCTACGCGTTTCCAAACATCTGGTAGAGATGTTACTTTTTATATGACTTCTTGCAATATTATCATGTTTATGATTGTGCTAATGACTTATATTTACTAATCGGGATTATTACAGTACCAGGTCTTCGTATTCCCACACTATTGTCTTGTCATCAGATTCAGAGGCTGAGAATACTGCACCTCTCACTACAGCCTTTGCTCCAACTCCTATGCCCATGTCACCTGCAACTGAAAGGTACATGCAGAGTCAGCGGTTTTTGCCTGCATATGACTCAAAGGCTTCTCCTTCGATACCACCTGGTCCAATTCGTCGAAGTAAACGAGTTCGACAACTCCAGCCTTATGAACAAGCCCCTATTGGAAAAGCTTTCCGTTATCCTGGGGGAAAGAAAATTTATAAGTATATCACTTGGAAAAAGGTACGTACTCCACCAGCATTTCCGGTTGTACCAGAATCAGCTGTGCTACCACCGCCTACTATTTTCTACCGACAGACCACTCCTGTTCCATTATCACCCACTGCTCCGCCACCAGCAACCCCAACCCTAGCTACTCGTAGTGCTCCTATGCCATCCCACCGAAGGACCTATCATGTGCGTCCATCAGTACCAACTCCTTGTACCCAAAATGAAACAAGTAGAAACTAAAAGAACCATAATCGAGTGGATGCTCGTAAATGGTCTTTCTTATTACCAACCCTGCACCATTGGCGACCTCAAGAGGGTGCCCCGACTGCTAGAGAACTTGGGGAAAGTTCTTACCATGCTACATCCCGAATAATCCCAGTCACTGGAGAGCCAATGCACCATACTATCCCACTATTAGCTGCTAGGTTGGTTAGGCATGAGAATCATATTGATGAGATTGTAAGTGCCATAGAGGAGATTTCCCTCGAGTGAGTCAGGAACATTGAAGAGGAGATCACAAACCTAGTGGTACACAGAGTAACCTTAGAACAGGATTTTCAGCTGAAAAGTACTGAGATTGAAAAGGCTGTGGAAACTATTACTGAGTTCGGTCACAGGCTTGATGTTCAGAGTCGCAAGACACAAGAGATGAGAGAAATTTCCAAATTAACTCAGCAGATAATAGAACATCAGGCTCAGGAGCTAGCAACAGCCAGTGCCACTATCCATACCCTTAGTGCTACGCTTGAGAAGGTTCAGGCCAGAGAGAAATCCAGAGATGTAGAAATGCTTGGGATGATCAGGATTATCCAAGGGTTAGAGCGTAAATTAGGAGAACCATAGATTGGAGACTTGTTAACCTAGCATATCAATGTCTTGTTAATAAGAATCTTGTTATTGATGTTTTGTAAACAATCAAACAAGTATTAATAAATGTTGTAATACATTGACATTGATTTATGAAATACATGGATAAACCTTATCTTTATATGCGTTGTTAGTTGACTAGCAACTAATTCCGCCCTCTCCTCCAAAACCAGAGATTTTACTGCTTTCCTAAAATATAAAAATACAAAAAGAATCTTCCTCCACCCTTAGACCTAGATTAGAGTAGCCTTTAGCCTAACGAACACTATTCCCTGCGAGAGAACGATCAATCCCCCGGTACTTGCCACTACACTATACTACATCGGTCAGGTACACTGCCTGGTGGGGATTGAAAGCTTCTCGAGATCCCTCGAGAGGTAAAACGTAGTGCGTGTTGCAATCCACGCGCATCAAGAGGGTGCCCCGACTGCTAGAGAACTTGGGGAAAGTTCTTACCATGTTGCATCCCGAATAATCCCAGTCACTGGAGAGCCAATGCACCATACTATCCCACTATTAGCTGCTAGGTTGGTTAGGCATGGGAATCATATTGATGAGTACACAGAGTAACCTTAGAACAGGATTTTCAGCTGAAAAGTACTGAGATTGAAAAGGCTGTGGAAACTATTACTGAGTTCGGTCACAAGCTTGATGTTCAGAGTCGCAAGACACAAGAGATGAGAGAAATTTCCAAATTAACTCAGCAGATAATAGAACATCAGGCTCAGGAGCTAGCAACAGCCAGTGCCACTATCCATACCCTCAGTGCTACGCTTGAGAAGGTTCAGGCAAGAGAGAAATCCAGAGATGTAGAAATGCTTGGGATGATCAGGATTATCCAAGGGTTAGAGCGTAAATTAGGAGAACCATAGATTGGAGACTTGTTAACCTAGCATATCAATGTCTTGTTAATAAGAATCTTGTTATTGATGTTTTGTAAACAATCAAACAAGTATTAATAAATGTTGTAATACATTGACATTGATTTATGAAATACATGGATAAACCTTATCTTTATATGCGTCGGGATATTTATATTGTCTCATGATATATTGATTCATACAGGTCAAAACATTCGTATCCCCATATATACATATCGTGACGATGTTTGGATACATCTTGACTTAAATTCTTTATTGACTAAACTGTTATGACTATTCTTGGTTACGTTATTACTTGAGGTAATCCTAGCTTAACTCAGTCATTGTGAAATTTCTAAACACCACTTATGAAATCGAAATGGCTAACGGAAATCTAATCGGCACCAGTATCGTTATGAAAGGTTGTACCTTAACTCTACTAGAAAAACCTTTTCCCATTGACCTTATGTCTGTTCAACTTGGAAGTTTTGACGCTATCATTGGTATTGATTGGCTATCCACACATCATGCTAGGATTCATTGTGATAAGAAAGCTGTTCACATCCCACTTCAGGATAAAACCCTCCTTTTCCAAGGAGACAACAATAAACCTTGTCATGAAATTATCTCATACCTTAGAGCGGTGAAACGCATGAAGAAAGGATGTCAAGCATTCATGGTTCATGTTACGAAAAATAAGTCGACAGAAAAGCGACTTGAAGATGTTCCTATCGTTAGAGATTTTCGAGAAGTATTTCTTGAAAATTTGCCCGGTCTCCCACCATCCCGTCAAGTAGAATTTCAGATCGAACTGGTGCCTGGAGCGGCACCAACGACTAAAGCACCTTATAGGTTAACGCAATCTGAACTGAAAGAATTATCGGAACAATTGAGAGAATTGTCTGATAAAAGTTTCATTCGACAAAGCTTATCACCTTGGGGAGCCTCGGTCCTATTCGTCAAGAAGAAGGATGGATCCTTCCGAATATGCATCGATTATCGAGAGTTGAACAAACTTACGGTAAAGAATCGATACCCCTTACCCAGAATCGACGACCTATTTGATCAGTTACAAGGATCGAGCATATACTCAAAAATTGATTTAAGGTCAAGATATCACCAACAAAGAGTTAGGGAGGAAGATATTCCCAAAACTGCATTCCGAACACGCCATGGACATTAAAAATATTAAGTAATGCCATTTGGTCTGACCGATGCACCAGCAGTTTTCATAGACCTAATGAATCGTATATGCAGACCTTAATTATGTAAGTTTGTGATAGTATTCATCGACGACATTCTGATCTACTCACGTAACAAAGAAGAACATGCCGAACACTTAGAGATTATCTTGGAACTACTCAAGAAAGAAGAGTTGTACTCTAAGTTCTTGAAATGCGACTTTTGGATTCACACTGTGCAATTTCTAGGACACGTCATAAGTAGTCAAGGTATTCATCTAAAACCCTGCAAGGATAGATGTCTTTAAAGGTTAGGCATCTCCTAAAAACCCCACGGAGATACATCAATTTTTAGGTCTTGCAGGTTACTACCGAAGATTTATTGAAGGTTTCTTCAAAATCTCAAAACCTTTGACCAAGTTGACTCAGAAGACTGAAAAGTTTATCTAGGAAGAGAAAGGGAAATCGACTTTCCAGCTGTTGAAGCAGAAGCTTTGCGAAGCACCAATACTAACACTCCTTGAAAGAAGTGAAGACTTCATAGTGTATTGTGACGCCTCACACCACGGATTAGGAACAATTTTGATGCAAAGAAGCAAGGTAATAGCTTATGCATCCCGACGACTGAAGAAACATGAGGAAAACTACGCGACTCATGATTTGGAACTAAGAGAATTAGTATTCGCTCTTAAGATATGGAGACACTACCTATATAGCTTAACCATACCATGTTCACTGGTCATAAGAGCCTCCAACATATTATGGATCAAAAGGAATTAAACATGAGACAACGCCGATTAGCTAGAACTACTTAGTGACTATGATTTTGAAATTTGCTATCATCTCGGAAAGGCCAATGTAGTAGCAGATACGTTAAGCCGGAAGAAATGATTGAAACCTCTCAGGATTAGATCATTAGGGATGACCATTCGTTCGCCCCTTCCATCACAAATCTCTACCGCTCAAAGCGAAGCTGTTGAAGAAGAGAACCAACTTAAGGAAAAGATTTATGGAATGCCCGTAAACAAGAATAGTTTCTTGAAAAGGTCCGATGGAATGAATTGTTTTTTTTAAAGACAGAGGCTGGGTTCTACTATTTGGAGATATTCGTGATCTCATTACACTTTACTTACCATAATGCTTTGTATCATACTACTCTGATCAGCTTGCTCGTTTTATTATGTGCTGTAACACCCCAACCCGAGAAGGGCTAAAGTGTAACATTATGGAGTCAAATCAGAACACAAGCGAAACGGAGATACATTTCCAATACAAGGTATACAAAGGTTACAAGGGAAAAAGAAGACTAAACAAAATACAAAAGGGCAACAACAAAACTAAGCCCAAAACAAGTCTACTTCTAAGCGTCTCTAAGTCCAGCAAATGTCTAACAGGGTGAAGTCTTCTAAGCCCAAAACAATGCCTTCGTCCATAACCCAGCTTCCTACTAAACCTGGCGCATGAGAAAAGAAATGCGGCTGAGCTTAAAAAGCCCAGTGAACAGATATATATAAACGAAGCAAAAGATAAGGAACAAAGAATATCATAGCGTGCATTGCGGAAAATAAAAGGTATAATAAGGATGATAAGAATAAGACAAAAGTTAGGTTATATTAGCATTCTACCACGAGCCAAAACAAAACAAAACAAAGTCTTCAGCATAGTAACCATAGAGTGATCAACTCCCAAAATGATGTGAAAGGCGTGTTTTGCACACAGCACCAGTCACCAAACCAGATGTAGTAGCAAATCATAGTAACCATGGAGTGATCAACTCCCAATTAATGTGAAAGGCGTGTATTGCACACAGCACCAGTCACTTAACCAAATGTAGTAGCAAATCAAATCAAAACAAATCAAATCTAGGATGCATCCATACACCCCTACCCAAACCAATTGCAGATCAAACAAAGGGACGGTGTGGAACATCACTCGACCACACTAGAGTCATGACATTGGTGCATCAATGCCACGGTCATGTTACCTTCATGACTAGGAAACAAAATGCTCGGGTATAATACTAAA
>LBNU01027465.1:215953-232262 GCA_014162995.1 Artemisia annua | reverse complement strand
CAACCCTCTTAAATCAATTAATTACAAATCGGATTTAAATAAATTAAATTACCATTTAAACCTTTTATTTACAAATTGTACACATGATACCCTCATATTATATTTTTCCCAACTCACCCCTGGTCCAATACAACTTATAAAAATAACCCACAAGTTTGTTAAATTACAAAACACATCCTTATACATTTAAATTCCAATCGGTAAACAAATTAAACAATCAAACCCTAACCCTAAATTTATCCAATGATTTCCAACATTAATTTTACCTTAAAAACATAATAATTATACCAAATCCAAAATCAAAAATCCAAACCCTATGTTTCACGATTTATAACATATTTTTAGGGTTTTATTCTTAATAATCCGATACAAATTTAATTCCACATGTTTATCTAATCTACGAAAATTACAAAGCATATTTTTCTGATGTTATATAACTTATAGAAGGCCAGAATAAAATATATTCGAAGCACATAAAAATCGCATGACTGATTTCATGTTTATAGATTGATTTAGGGTTTTTAGGTTTATAAAATCACGTATGGTCGTTCTAGCATGCATGGCTCGATTCCATTATTTTATTTGTATGTTATAATGTATAAAGAGTGATAAGAAAATACCAGGACGATTTATGAACGAGTGGAACAGCAGAATCGAATTTAGTGCCCGAAACAAATAAAATATCAACACTTGATCGAATAGTGCTTTGTACACACCGAGGCTTATTTTTCCCAGCTTCTATATGATCCAAGGAGTCCTAGAAAAATACTCCCTTTTACCCAGAAAATTCGTAGCCACCATTTTTTATTTTTAGGGTTTACTAGGTGTTTAATTGTTCAAATGGAAATAAATAAAATGGAAATAATTATAGGGAGAGGAGGGGGAGGTAAATTCGGCTGAAATATGGTATTGAGAGACCAAATAAAAATTTTAAAAGGTTTCCTTAATTATTTGAGCTTATCTCCTTTTTATTTTGTAGCATACATACAAGTAAAATGTCAATCGGTTCATAATTAATTATTTAGTCGTGTACAATATTTTTAGGACCTATAAAATATTAAAAATATTCATGAAAAAATTAATTAGGATCACATCTTGCAAATTTCAAAGTTTATAGGATTTATTTGGTTTGTATTTATGTGTTATCATATTTATTTAGTTTAGGGGCATTTTGGTAATTTAAGCGCGAAGTGAAAATGTGGGTTTTACAACTATCTCCCTATCAAAAGAATTTTCGTCCTCAAAAATGCAAAAAAAGTAAGGTGGTGAAACAAAATGAAGGTGCACCAAACTACGAACAGAAAAAAAAGTTTAACTCGCACAAATTCACACTTAAATAATTTCAACGAACAAAGTGATCTTGTTTCCCAATACTTGATCTTAACGATTCAAAGATGGTTTCGGTTTACCAGAGGAGGCGCATCATACGGGATTCAAATCAAAGGAATAACATACCGGGCGTAACAGATGACAATCGTATCCCTTTAAAAGATATACCAAAGGGGATGTGGGATTGGGTGGATATTCCATTCGCGGACAAGGAAATGAACTGATCTGATGAGAATGTATCAAATGAAGCATCATGAAAGTGACATATATAAGTTTAACTCTTCCGATTTACAAACAGTTTCGTCAGCAAAACAACCTTCCAAAGGTATTTTCGTAAACCGACCGATCTTGATTCTCATAATCCAAAGCTTCATACTTTAACACATAACAGTCATCACGAAACAATTTCATCGACGTGAGGAGCGTATACATAGCAAAGCATAGGTGTGGCTCGAATCAAATTCATATAGAAGGTAAGTTGGCCGATATCATTAAATGGTAGGAATATTCGGTATTTTGAATAAAACTAAACTTTAATAAGTTACTTTGTGTCGTTTTCAATGATTGTGACAAAGATCCTTGAAGTAATACCCCGAATGTCTTCCGCTATCATTATTAAGTCTTCCGCTGTTATTGACAACTTTTGGGGGTGTTACAGATTGGTATTCAGAGCCACGGTTATAGAGAACCAGATGTTTTGAACACTGGACTATAACCATGCTTTTTAAAACGGACCTTTTTTACAAAATATCACCTTATGCCCTCCGTACCTACGCGTTTCCAAACATCTGGTAGAGATGTTACTTTTTATATGACTTCTTGCAATATTATCATGTTTATGATTGTGCTAATGACTTATATTTACTAATCGGGATTATTACAGTACCAGGTCTTCGTATTCCCACACTATTGTCTTGTCATCAGATTCAGAGGCTGAGAATACTGCACCTCTCACTACAGCCTTTGCTCCAACTCCTATGCCCATGTCACCTGCAACTGATAGGTACATGCAGAGTCAGCGGTTTTTGCCTGCATATGACTCAAAGGCTTCTCCTTCGATACCACCTGGTCCAATTCGTCGAAGTAGACGAGTTCGACAACTCCAGCCTTATGAACCAGCCCCTATTGGAAAAGCTTTCCGTTATCCCGGGGGAAAGAAAATTTATAAGTATATCACTTGGAAAAAGGTACGTACTCCACCAGCAGTTCCGGTTGTACCAAAATCAGTTGTGCTACCACCGCCTACTATTTTCTACCGACAGACCACTCCTGTTCCATTACCACCCACTACTCCGCCACCAGCAACCCCATCCCTAGCTACTCGTAGTGCTCCTATGCCATCCCACCGAAGGACCTATCATNTTGGAAAAAGGTACGTACTCCACCAGCAGTTCCGGTTGTACCAAAATCAGTTGTGCTACCACCGCCTACTATTTTCTACCGACAGACCACTCCTGTTCCATTACCACCCACTACTCCGCCACCAGCAACCCCATCCCTAGCTACTCGTAGTGCTCCTATGCCATCCCACCGAAGGACCTATCATGTGCGTCCATCAGTACCAACTCCTTGTACCCAAAATGAAACAATTAGAAACCAAAAGAACCATAATCGAGTAGATGATCGTAAATGGTATTTCTTATTACCAACCCTACACCATTGGCGACCTCAAGAGGGTGCCCCGACTGCTAGAGAACTTTAGGAAAGTTCTTACCATGCTGCATCCCGAATAATCCCAGTCACTGGAGAGCCAATGCACCATAATATCCCACTATTAGCTGCTAGGTTGGTTAGGCATGAGAATCATATTGATGACATTGTAAGTGCCATAGAGGAGATTTCCCTCGAGTGAGTCGGGAACATTGAAGAGGAGATCACAAACCTAGTGGTACACAGAGTAATCTTAGAACAGGATTTTCAGCTGAAAAGTACTGAGATTGAAAAGGCTGTGGAAACTGTTTCTGAGTTCGGTCACAGGCTTGATGTTCAGAGTCGCAAGACACAAGAGATGAGAGAAATTTCCAAATTAACTCAGCAGATAATAGAACATCAGGCTCAGGAGCTAGCAACAGCCAGTGCCACTATTCATACCCTTAGTGCTACGCTTGAGAAGGTTCAGGCCAGAGAGAAATCCATAGATGTAGAAATGCTTGGGATGATCAGGATTATCCGAGGGTTAGAGCATAAATTAGGAGAACCATAGATTGGAGACTTGTTAACCTAGCATATCAATGTCTTGTTAATAAGAATCTTGTTATTGATGTTTTGTAAATAATCAAACAAGTATTAATAAATGTTGTAATACATTGACATTGATTTATGAAATACATGGATAAACCTTATCTTTATATGCGTCGGGATATTTATATTGTCTCATGATATATTGATTCATACAGGTCAAAACATTCGTATCCCCATATATACATATCGTGACGATGTTTGGATACATCTTGACTTAAATTCTTCATTAACTAAACTGTTATGACTATTCTTGGTTACGTTATTACTTGAGGTAATCCTAGCTTAACTCAGTCATTGTGAAATTTCTAAACACCACTTATGAAATCGAAATGGCTAACGGAAATCTAATCGGCATCCGTACCGTTATGAAAGGTTGTACCTTAATTCTACTAGAAAAACCTTTTCCCATTGACCTTATGTCTGTTCAACTTGGAAGTTTTGACGCTATCATTGGTATTGATTGGCTATCCACACATCATGCTAGGATTCATTGTGATAAGAAAGCTGTTCACATCCCACTTCAGGATAAAACCCTCATTTTCCAAGGAGACAACAATAAACCTTGTCATGAAATTATCTCATACCTTAGAGCGGTGAAACGCGTGAAGAAAGGATGTCAAGCATTCATGGTTCATGTTACGAAAAATAAGTCGACAGAAAAGCGACTTGAAGATGTTCCTATCGTTAGAGATTTTTCCAGAAGTATTTCTTGAAAATTTGCCCGGTCTCCCACCAACCCGTCAAGTAGAATTTCAGATCGAACTGGTGCCTGGAGCGGCACCAACGACTAAAGCACCTTATAGGTTAACGCCATATGAACTGAAAGAATTATCGGAACAATTGAGAGAATTGTCTGATAAAAGTTTCATTCGACAAAGCTTATCACCTTGGGGAGCCTCGGTCCTATTCGTCAAGAAGAAGGATGGATCCTTCCGAATATGCATCGATTACCGAGAGTTGAACAAACTTACGGTAAAGAATCGATACCCCTTACCCAGAATCGACGACCTATTTGATCAGTTACAAGGATCGAGCGTATACTCAAAAATTGATTTAAGGTCAAGATATCACTAACAAAGAGTTAGGGAGGAAGATATTCCCAAAACTGCATTCCGAACACGCCATGGACATTACAAATCTTAATTAATGCCATTTGGTCTGACCGACGCACCAGCAGTTTTCATAGACCTAATGAATCGTGTATGCAGACCTTAATTATGTAAGTTTGTGATAGTATTCATCGACGACATTCTGATCTACTCACGTAACAAAGAAGAACATGCCGAACACTTGGAGATTATCTTGGAACTACTCAAGAAAGAAGAGTTGTACTCTAAGTTCTCGAAATGCGACTTTTGGATTCACACTGTGCAATTTCTAGGACACGTCATAAGTAGTCAAGGTATTCATGTAAAACCCTGCAAGGATAAATGTCTTTAAAGGTTAGGCATCTCCTAAAAACCCCATGGATATACATCAATTTTTAGGTCTTGCAGGTTACTACCGAAGATTTATTGAAGGTTTCTTCAAAATCTCAAAACCTTTGACCAAGTTGACTCAGAAGACTGAAAAGTATATCTAGGAAGAGAAGGGGAAATCGACTTTCCAGCTGTTGAAGCAGAAGCTTTGCGAAGCACCAATACTAACACTCCTTGAAAGAAGTGAAGATTCATAGTGTATTGTGACGCCTCACACCACGGATTAGGAACAATTTTGATGCAAAGAAGCAAGGTAATAGCTTATGCATCCCGACGACTGAAGAAGCATGAGGAAAACTACGCGACTCATGATTTGGAACTAAGAGCATTAGTATTCGCTCTTAAGATATGGAGACACTACCTATATAGCTTAACCATACCATGTTCACTGGTCATAAGAGCCTCCAACATATTATGGATCAAAAGGAATTGAACATGAGACAACGCCGATTGGCTAGAACTACTTAGTGACTATGATTTTGAAATTTGCTATCATCCCGGAAAGGCCAATGTAGTAGCAGATACGTTAAGCCGAAAGAAACGATTGAAACCTCTCAGGATTAGATCATTAGGGATGACCATTCGTTCGCCCCTTCCATCACAAATCTCTACCGCTCAAAGCGAAGCTCTTGAAGAAGAGAACAACTTAAGGAAAAGATTTATGGAATGCCCGTAAACAAGAATAGTTTCTTGAAAAGGTCCGATGGAATGAATTGTTTTTTTTAAAGACAGAGGCTGGGTTCTACTATTTGGAGGTATTCGTGATCTCATTATACATGAGTCTCACAAGTCAAAATACTCCATACACCCAGGTTCCAACAAAATGTACCAGGATCTAAAGAAAGTTTATTAGTAGCCAAACATGAGAGCTGACATCACAGAGTATGTCAGTAAATGTTGACATGTTCAAGAGTAAAGGCGGAATATCAGAAACCGACGGGATTACTCATACAAACCGAACTCCCAATGTGGAAATGGGAACGTATTACTACGGACTTCATTACTAAACTCCCAAAAACCTCAACCGGATTTGAACACACTTCATTACCAAATCCGCTCATTAAGGAAACCGATGAAATGAACACACTTGCTCAGTCGTATCTAAAAGAAATAGCTTCACGGCTTGGAGTGCCGATTTCCATTATATCAGATCGTGACAGTCGTTTCACATCTCATTTTTGGAAATCTTTGCAAAAAGCCTTAGGAACGAAATTGGATATGAGCACAGCATATCACCCTCAAACCGATTGGCAAAGTGAGAGAACAATCCAAACCTTGGAGGACATGCTCCTAGCATGTGTCATTGACTTCGGAAAAGGTTAGGATAAACACTTGCCGTTAGTTAAATTCTCATATAACAACCGTTATCATGCCAGCATAAAGGCAACACCATTCGAAGCACTTTATGGTCGAAAGTGCAGATCGCCCGTTTGTTGGGCAGAAGTGGAGAGGTACAACTCACCGGACCCGACCTCATACATAAAACCATGGAAAAGATTGTCCGAATCAAGCAACGTTTACAAGCTGTCAGAGACCGACAGAAAGGTTACGCCGACGTAAGGCGGAAACCAATGAAATTTCAAGTTAGAAATAAAGTCTTGTTAAAAGTATTCCCTTGGTAGGAAATGATATGTTTCGGAAAAACATAGAAAGATAAACCCACGATATATCGGTTCATTCAAAATCCTGGAAAGGATAGGATCCGTTCCATATAAACTCGAACTACTGGAAGAACTTAGTCGAATTAATAAAAATTTTCATGTGTCGAATCTTAAGAAGTGCTTATTAGATAAGTCTCTTGTCATTCCATTGAAAGAGATGCGACTCGATGAGAAACTTATTTTTGCCGAGGAACCAGTGAAAATCATTGATAGGGTTTCAACAACGCATCAGATGGATAAAGATTAGAAAATCAACTATCCTATTTCCTTATGCACTTGGTTGTATCAAGTTTGTGTCGCCTTTAAGTGTTCATCTTTTCATGGCACCGGTCTACTTTATGTTCATTAAGTGACTCGCTGAGATGTTGTCTCATCTACGGTACTATCTATCCCATATTATTCACTTCTTCTACTTTAACTATCATTTTTGGCATGGCCAAAATCCATTTCAACACCGAGAGTTGTAACAACTAGACCGAACATCATACGAGCCGATTGGTCCAAGCATTGCATAATTACTCGTAAATTATACATAGCCTGATCACCTATGTCTAATTTAGGAAGAATCATGCAATGAAGGGAACAATAGTCTCTGAGATAAGAGTAAGTTATGCTTGAAATATTGATTTCTGAGGAACGCGAGAGTCAGATTCGCACCAAATACCCACATCTCTTTTCATAGACACCCCTGGCAACTATCTTAAACTGGAATTCCGGGACAGAATTCATTGTAAGGGGTATGTACTGTAGCCTCTCGCAATTTCCCGGACGATTAGTAAATAATAAATATGAATAAAAGGGTATTGCGTTATTTAAATACCATTTTTGCGGGTAACAATTTTTTTTTGTTATACATGACATGTTACGTGAATCACTATGACATTTGTGAAAGACCATTTACCTAGGAACGATGCTTACACACGAACCTTGATAGTCTAATATCGCGAATATATTTTAAAACGTTTATATTTTATAAATATACGTTTCGTTTATCTAACGTACACTATTTATATATTTCCCGAGCCTACGAAAATTCCCGAGATTGCTTACTAATATTATTAGACTGTAACCCGAATCACAAAACATGCTATGTGGGCCCCCGTGACCCATTGGGCCACGTATGACCAAAACTGCACCAAATGGACTAGTACTAAATTTGTTTTTCCTTTCTTTTGTTGTTTGGGCCGAAACACAACCAGCAGCCCAACAAGCCCAACCCAGCGCCCCCTTTATTTTCTTTTATTTCTTTTGATTTTCAGACGCGAACCAACTCCAAAACCACCTCGATTTATTGCAAATTCGACATGCAACACCTATATATTTTTGCACCATCTAATTGACCACCTAGCAAAGAATTAAGAATGATAAAATTCGTTACATGACTTACCCGTTTACTACCCAAATTCTGTCCAAAGTAAACTCCCCAACTCACCTTGGGTAAAATTGTGTAACTCACCATATGCATCCAAAACAACCACCTTTGTTCCCCAATCATCACAAGCCACTCCTAAATGTATTGTAAGTGTCAGAGAATGTCAGAAACGTCAGAGGTAAAGTCTTACACACATTCGCCTTGTAATACATCGATTGGTTACAAAAGGAGGTGGACATGCATACTTGTGATCAAACCCTCAATCTCGTGTGAACTCTACTTTGCTTTCACACTCACATATTACCTATATAGTCATCCCTTGTGAGCTCAGTTGATAACACATGTTCAAACTCACCAAAAACTTAAATACGTGAAGTTATAATATCGAAATGGGACAAAGAGTTTGCCAATAGTTCGAGGGGTTTAAATTAAGTTCGAGTTCCAAGTTTTGTGCATCCTAGATCATTGGTGGGTCGTGAATTGAACCACAATCATCCCTTGCCTCAGTTCGATTCCTACATACAATTTTACCCCACCCCAAGAGGTGAGGTAAGAACTTGGAGAACCCTTGTTACGTTTTATTTCCGTTACTATTGAATTTTGCACGTTTACTTTGCCCGTTTATTTCGAAATATAAAAACGTGACATATATATATTATTCGACCTTTAAGATGTTTATTATGCTAACAATTGATAATGATAAAGTTTTGGAACTAAAAATAACGTTTACCTAATTTACTCGACGCATTTATAAGTCACTAGACACGTTTGGTATATTATGAAAAGACTTAGAATATTTTTTCAAGTCTTTAACTATTTTCTGAAATGAGTTTAAGCCGTTAACTTTGGCCTCGTAAATAATTAATTTGACACATAAGATACTCATTTTATTACTCGACCTCATTGACACCCTGGCTAACACCTAGTACATGTATTTTGTTCGACCTTATAAGCTTTTATAGGCTATTATCGAGAGCCATTTTGATCGACACAAAACTGTTTTCTAAAACCTTAATAATTAACAAATGGGCTCATAAGCCCAATAAGCAGTTTATGAGTTTATTTGATAAGCTGGTCTCATAAGCTCATTCGTAACATTTTTATAACATAAAAATGAGTCCAAAGCCAAGCCCAAATGTTTCATAAGCCCAACGGATCATAAAACGTTAATGGGCCTTATTTTTAGCTCGTTAAGGCCCAATAAGTAAAATTGTGATTTTTAAGCTAATAAGCTGATTTAATAAGTTAATTGGAATATTTTGAACTTATTTAGAAAATAAAAAAGATAAACTTTTAATTGGTGAAAGTTGGACTAAATTTGCAAAAGTTTATAACCGAGGGACTAAAAGTGTAAACTTTAGAAAGTTAGGGTAGAAACTGTCAAAACTGATTTTCTGGGTTAGAAACAGTAATTATTGAAACTTATGAGTATAAAATGTAAATATTGATATTAATTGGACCTAAAATATAATAATAATTAACTTTGGACTAACGGTGTAAAGTTTGACCGTTAGGGTTAAAAATGTAATTTTGGCGAAACTTAAAGAATTTTCTTTAATATTATTTTATAAAAATAATATTAATGATTTATATTTAAATGTAAGTGAACTTGATGTAAAAACCTGATGCGTTTAACTTATATATACGTTATATAATTCGCAAACTATAATTAACTTATAACGATAACGACGTTACGTTATTCTTTTTCCTTTGAATTTTCATCGCAACTTATCGTCTACACGCTTGACTTATTCATGATGACTTCCATCGATCATCGATCAATGTACTCACAAGTTATATGTATATAACTTTGTTTTTGAACTTAAGGCATTAAACAAACACGAGTTTTGTTCATGACTAAAATGACTAATATTCGCGATAAAACCGGACTTAGACTATCAACTACTTGCATTATCTTTTAGGCTGTGTGTGAAGCCGTTGCCTAGCATCGTTGAAATTACGATACTGCTACATCTACTGTACTACTAAGGTAAGTTCATAGCCCACTCTTTAACTATTTTTCCCGTGGGGGGGATACATGCATAAAACACGAACACAAGTCTTTTATACCGGGTATTATGATACCGTCAGGCTAACGTTATTTGCTTAAGTTACTATTGCCAAAAGTCCCTCAATCATGAACCTTAATCACTTGCAGGGTGAACGTAAATAAGTGTGGATGGTACTATTAGTGATTGATAATCCTCGTTTGGTTGTTAAAGAAAACACCAGGCGCACTTTATTGTTCTTACAATAGGTTATTGGCAAATACCTATCTTGGGGGCCTATTTCTTACCATCATAACTTGACATTATGATTGGCTGTTAATCGTTGTGTGTCATGAGCTTAAGGCAATAACAGGAACATTGATTTTAAACTTGTTGAATTGCATGTAATTGCAATACATTCTTTAACTTGTGGTTTAAACTATTAAACTTAAACCTATGAATATCACTCAACTTTATGTTGACTTTAGCATGTTTATCGCAGGTAACTAAACAGAACGGAACTTAAAGGCATGGAGTGGGCATGTAAATCGGCACGGACTTAAATAAATGTTTTAACACATTCCAATTAAACTTGTTGTTAAATTATGTAATACTTTAATGTCATGAATATTCGGTATTTTGAATAAAACTAAACTTTAGTAAGTCACTTTGTGTCGTTTTCTATGATTGTGACGAAGATCCTTGAAGTAATACCCCGAAAGTCTTCCGCTATCATTATTAAGTCTTCCGCTGTTATTGACAACTTTTGGGGGTGTTACAACTAGCAATATTCTAGTGTGGGGGATTGATGAGTATGCAAATACTCATCAGTTTTGTCTTATTTAAACTGCCAAAACACGAAAAAAATACTCAGAAATGCATCAAAATACTCAAAATATCCCAGGGTTGTGTTTTATATGCAAAATGATTGAAAACAAATGAAAAACGAATAAAGTGTTGCATAATTGGCAGTTTCAGTCCCTCAACTTTCAAAACTTGTCAAAATCAGTCCCTAGCCATTCAATTTGTAAGGAAAGTCATCAAAGATCCTTGGAAAATCAAAAAGTTGTCAAAAATGATCCTTTGGTGATAAGTTTCAAAAGTTTGCAAATGTGGTCCCTGTACTTTTAAAATTGTCAAAAATGGTCCCTGGGATTAAAACTTTGGAAAATGATCCTTGTGTTATTGAATTGTGGCAAAAATGATCCTTGGGTGAAAAGTTTAGAGAATGTACATGTTTGGTCCCTGGACTTTAGAATTTGGCAAATTTAGTCCTCGGGGATTAAATTTTGAAGTTTAGCATCAAAGGGCCATGTGGAATATTAAATTGGCAAGAATGGTCCTTATAGGCAAGATTGGGAAAATGGCATGTTCGGTCCTCTAATTTTCAGAAATTGCAAAAGAAACCCTTGGGCTTATACTTGTTACAAACCAAACATAACCCTTTCCATTTAACCCTTTTGTTTCCAAATAACCCAAGGCCCATAAGAAACTCCCCAAGCCCAGTGTAAACCAGATCCAATTTATTTATATAAAACCCCCACCCAGGTCAACACAGTCAAACCCCACAGTACTTCACCCCCATCACGTGTAAACCCCTTTCCCGCCATAACCACCCATCACCATCTTCCCCATCACTCTCACGTTTTGTCCTCCCTTCCTCCTCCCAATCCCACTAACTCTCCATTATACTCACAAAACCCTACCTAACCACTCCACGCTGGCAATCCACAATTCCATATGGGCGCCAAAATGGGTTTAAGGGCTGTGATGACTTCAAGTTTAATCCAACAGCTGGGATTTTCTCTCAAGAAGCACAAGATGACATTTATGCTGTTATCTCTCAGAGAAGTAACACAAAGAAGAGAGAAGACCTAGTTCGTAGATTTAGTATAAATAGGTACTTATATAAGCCTTCCATGGCATCCCTTTTTCTTGTATCCTTTCTGTTTTCAAGCTCAGTTTACTTTTGTAATCTCAATTTTCAAGTTTAATTAAAGTTATCTTTAAGTCTCTTTCAATTCGAATTTTTATTCAAGTTTTCAAGTTACTTGTTATTTAATTCAAATGTTATTTATTAAATCTCTGTTTGTTATTCAAGTTTGGTTAAGCCAATTTGAAGTAAAAACTTAGAAAGGAAAAGATAAGAGAGAAAAAAATACACAAAGAAAAATCACAAGAAAATAAAAAAAAATAAAAAAAAAGGAAGAAAAATGAAGAAGAAGAAGAAGAAGAAAGAAGCGGTAGCAGAAATGGTGATTGATTGTGGTTTAGAGTCCCATGGGGGACAGTAGGGTGTTCTTGTGGTTCCTAATTCCCAGTAGCCCCTAGCATTGGATGCCAAGTAGGTCTCATCTCATGTTTTGGTCCGTGTTATTTGGTAATTGTGGCTAATTGTTATGCTTTTCTGTTAATATGGGTTTGTTATTGATTATTATAAAGTAATTAGTCAATATTAACTGTTAATTTTGTCTTCTACTTCGTTTACCTTTGAAAACATCTATAATAGGGGTGTTTGGATTAAACTTATACACTGTATTGTTGTTGTTATATTAGAGTAAGCTTAGTTTGTTCAGTAATCTTAGTCCTATTGTAGTCCAAACTGACCACTGGTTTGGTGAAATCCCCACTCAAAATCAAAATCAATTTGAATCTTTAATAAAGTCTTAACTGTTGTGATTTAAAGGAGCATAAGCTCATTGTATGTTCAAAACTTGTTAAAGTTTCTTGATTCACTCTCACTTAGACTAAACAAACATAAATCAGTCAATTGTTGTCAGTATAAACTCACCAAAGTCAAACTTCTCTCAATTTCTTAAAAAGTCAAAAAGGTGCATACTCAGTTTTGCAACAAACTTCAGATCAATTGTCACACCCCCAAAATCGGGTCCAGCGGAAGCATACATGCAGCTAGGGTGTAACTCAATTGGTATTACAGCACAAGTACAAAATTGGTTTTCACTTGAATCATTTAGAATAAAGTAGCTTAATCAAAAGTATTGAATTTACATTGTTAAAATTTGTGCGGAAGTAGGCCCTTAAAATAGTTTAAAATGGTCCCCATAAGAATATCAGAGTCTTCTATGACCATGCCATGCCCTGCCAAAACCTCTTGTAGTGTGCCATTGCGTAAAACCTGAAAATACATGCTAAAACGTCAGCATAAAGCTGGTGAGTTCATAGTTTTAAGTAAACAAGTATTTCCTGTAAACAAGTGTTTCCAGAAATCAAGTATTTCCCAGCAAAGGCATCGTAAATCCACTCAGTTACAAGTCCCGCCATAAGAGACTTGTAACCTGTGTGTTTACAACCCAATGCCAAAAGTAATATGTTTAAGTAAACAAGTCATTTGCAGAACCCGAGATATTCGGTAGCAAGACATTATAACAAATACAATGTCACAGCTAAAAAAATAAGGTATACCGTGCCTAAAGCTCATGACCCCGAAGCTCGACGTAATCGTATGCAATCAAGCATAAAATGCCCCAAATGAAACTCCCAAAAACCTCAACCGGATTTGACACAATTTAGGTTATCGTTGATCGTTTGACCAAATCCGCTCATTAAGGAAACCGATGAAATGAACACACTTGCTCAGTCGTATCTAAAAGAAATAGCTTCACGGCATGGAGTGCCGATTTCCATTATATCAGATCGTGACAGTCGTTTCACATCTCATTTTTGGAAATCTTTGCAAAAAGCCTTAGGAACGAAATTGGATATGAGCACAGCATATCACCCTCAAACCGATTGGCAAAGTGAGAGAACAATCCAAACCTTGGAGGACATGCTCCTAGCATGTGTCTTTGACTTCAGAAAAGGTTAGGATAAACACTTGCCGTTAGTTAAATTCTCATCTAACAACCGTTATCATGCCAGCATAAAGGCAACACTATTCGAAGCACTTTATGGTCGAAAGTGCATATCGCCCATTTGTTGGGCAGAAGTGGAGAGGTACAACTCACCGGACCCGACCTCGTACATAAAACCAAGGAAAAGATTGTCCGAATCAAGCAACGTTTACAAGCTGTCAGAGACCGACAGAAAGGTTACGCCGACGTAAGGCGGAAACCAATGAAATTTCAAGTTAGAAATAAAGTCTTGTTAAAAGTATTCCCTTGGAAGGAAATGATATGTTTCGGAAAACATAGAAAGATAAACCCACGATATATCGGTTCATTCAAAATCCTGGAAAGGATAGGATCCGTTCCATATAAACTCGAACTACTGGAAGAACTTAGTCGAATTAATAAAAATTTTCATGTGTCGAATCTTAAGAAGTGCTTATTAGATAAGTCTCTTGTCATTCCATTGAAAGAGATGCGACTCGATGAGAAACTTATTTTCGCCGAGGAACCAGTGAAAATCATTGATAGGGTTTCAACAACGCAACAGATGGATAAAGATTAGAAAATCAACTATCCTATTTCCTTATGCACTTGGTTGTACCAAGTTTGTGTCGCCTTTAAGTGTTCATCTTTTCATGGCACCGGTCTACTTTATGTTCATTAAGTGACTCGCTGAGATGTTGTCTCATCTACGGTACTATCTATCCTATATTATTCACTTCTTCTACTTTAACTATCATTTTTGGCATGGCCAAAATCCATTTCAACACCGAGAGTTGTAACAACTAGACTGAACATCATACGAGCCGATTGGTCCTAGCATTGCATAATTACTCGTAAATTATACATAGCCTGATCACCTATGTCTAATTTAGGAAGAATCATGCAATGAAGGGAACAATAGTCTCTGAGATAAGAGTAAGTTATGCTTGAAATATGGATTTCTAAGGAACGCGAGAGTCAGATTCGCACCAAATACCCACATCTCTTTTCATAGACACCCCTGACAACTATCTTAAACTAGAATTCCGGGACGGAATTCACTGTAAGGGGTATGTACTGTAGCCTCTCGCAATTTCCCGGACGATTACTACATAATAAATATGAATAAAAGGGTATTGCGTTATTTAAATACCATTTTTGCGGGTAACAATTTTTTTTTTGTTATACATGACATGTTACGTGTATCACTACGACATTTGTGAAAGACCATTTAACTAGGAACGATGCTTACACACGAACCTTGATAGTCTAATATCGCGAATATATTTTAAAACGTTTATATTTTATAAATATACGTTTCGTTTATCTAACGTACACTATTTATATATTTCCCGAGCCTACAAAAATTCCCGAGATTGCTTACTAATATTATTGGACCGTAACCCGACTCACAAAACATGCTATGTGGGCCCCCGTGACCCATTGGGCCACGTATGACCAAAACTGCACCAAATGGACTAGTACTAAATTTGTTTTTCCTTTCTTTTGTTGTTTGGGCCGAAACACAACCAGCAGCCCAACAAGCCCAACCCAGCGCCCCCTTTATTTTCTTTTCTTTCTTTTGATTTTCAGACGCGAACCAACTCCAAAACCACCTCGATTTATTGCAAATTCGACATGCAACACCTATATATTTTTGCACCATCTAATTGACCACCTAGCAAAGAATTAAGAATGATAAAATTCGTTACATGACTCACCCGTTTACTACCCAAATTCTGTCCAAAGTAAACTCCCCAACTCACCTTGGGTAAAATTGTGTAACTCACCATATGCATCCAAAACGACTACCCTTGTTCCCCAATCATCACAAGCCACTCCTAAATGTATTGTAAGTGTCAGAGAATGTCAGAAACGTTAGAGGTAAAGTCTTACACACATTCGCCTTGTAATACATCGATTGGTTACAAAAGGAGGTGGACATGCATACTTGTGATCAAACCCTCAATCTCGTGTGAACTCTACTTTGCTTTCACACTCACATATTACCTATATAGTCATCCCTTGTGAGCTCAGTTGATAACACACATTCAAACTCACCAAAAACTTAAATTCGTGAAGTTATAATATCGAAATGGGACAAAGAGTTTGCCAATAGTTCAAGGGGTTCAAATTAAGTTCGAGGTCCAAGTTTTGTGCATCCTAGATCCTTGGTGGGTCGTGAATTGAACCACAATCATCCCTTGCCTCAGTTCGATTCCTACATACAATTTTACCCCACCCCAAGAGGTGAGGTAAGAACTTGGAGAACCCTTGTTACGTTTTATTTCCGTTACAATTGAATTTTGCACATTTACTTTGCCCGTTTATTTCGAAATATAAAAAACGTGACATATATATATATATATATATATATATATATATATATATATATATATATATATATATA
>LBNU01027465.1:139267-182526 GCA_014162995.1 Artemisia annua | reverse complement strand
ATAAGAAAAGAGATAGTAAAACCACGAATAGTGAGCGAAAAACTAATTAGTTATTAAAATCTTCCCGAGTTGCAAGCTCCGCACAGCATTGATACAACTTAAACTACGAAAACATGTTCAAGTATTGACTCCGACAACACCAGTCGAAGTAAGGTTTTTAAGGAATATGCGAAAACGTTATTGCGAAACTTAACTGTTGAGTAACGAAGTGCAGCGCAGTTATGTCGATTTCATTGCAACCGGTGATCCGACACACGTCGGCGTGCGGACCGTCCACCAGCGTCGCGAGCCGATCTGGACAAAATAAAATACTTTGGTTTTTGTTTTTTTGTTTGTGTTTTCTTTGCTGTTGCGTATGTTTTCCACGATAAGCAGTACTTCAAATTGCGTGTGTTCCTTCCTTTTTTTTTTTTATCGGCAAGTATATAAATATAAAGAAAAACTAGCAAGAAGCTAGAAAAATTACAATGGTGTTTTTAACTAATCATGCCAAGCTAAACATATAGAACTTCTACTTTGTAACCAAGAAAATGAATTAAGTCTAATGCTACCAAACAAGTCGCATTTTCTCAAATTTTGAGAATTGAATGTAACCGAATTTCGAAATTTCCAGATAGTCCACCAAGTAGCTGCCATGATCACCTGGATACGAGTCTTCTTATCCTTTGATAACCGCATATTATCTATCCATGTTTTCCATTTTGACGACGAAATAAGGTTCGGGAAATGCAAGTCATACCAAACCTCAATTAACCGCCTAATACCTGACGCCACTTCACACGTACAAAATAAATGATCATTTGATTCCACACTGTTCTAGCATAGAGGGCACGCTATAGATTGAATATCCAAACCTCGTTTTGAAAGATTTAGACAAAGAGGGAGACGATCCAACCTAAGTCTCCATAGGAAAATGTTCACCTTTCTAGGAATACATTTGCACCAGATTGTAGGAGATTCAAGCGTTGGGAGAATGATATCATCAATGTGGTGTCTCGTGTCTTTA
The DNA here is from genome assembly GCA_014162995.1 of Artemisia annua. Lineage (NCBI taxonomy): Eukaryota > Viridiplantae > Streptophyta > Magnoliopsida > Asterales > Asteraceae > Artemisia > Artemisia annua. Next base: position 181,520 of record LBNU01027465.1, on the reverse strand, counting down.
ACCGTGAACGTGCCATCAAACCCAATGTTCCAACGCAACTCATCTTGGCCTTCAAAACTTGGTACCTGCTCCAACTCAGTCATCAAACATGCTAAGGAATCAAGATTTCGGCCTGAGATAATTGGTCTTATCCATTTTAAGTTCCATTCACCATTTACAAACCGATCAACAACCATACAATTAGGTTCAGGATCCAATCTAAATAATCTATTATAACGATAGGCAAATGGTGTATCACCACTCCAGTTGTCCTTCCAAAACCGTACCTTCATACCACAGCCCTGTTTATAATGCAAGGTATGTTTTGGAACAATGCCGCCTGAGTGTAGTTGGTTAATGGAGCCAACGATTTTTGACCAAACACCGTTACTTTTACATCTATTTTGATCGAAACCTGCTTCCTCCCCATGTATAGCTTTGATAACTTGAGCCCATAACGAATTCGAGTTAGTAGCCAGCCTCCACCGCCATTTCTGGAGAAGAGCAAGGTTGAAAGCTTTCAAGCTTCCAATGCCCCCCCCCTTTTCGAGAGAAGCTAACACAGTTTCCCACTTGATCCAAATCATCATTTTCGAATCTAGTTCCCCACCCTAAAGAAATTTGGCTCGTAACCTTTCAATATCCGAAAGAATACTCTCTGGAACTTTAAACAACGACATGTAATAAATCCCTACGCTCCCCAAAACCGTCTTAACAAGAGTTGATCGACCCACAATTGAGAGTAACTTGACCTTCCATTTGGATAGCCGGGATTTGAATTTCTCAATGAATCCTTGCCAGTGAGTTAAACGACTCATATTGGATCCAATTGGAGAGACCAACACAAACCTATTTATCCTCTTTAAAAGACTAAATAAAAACCTCTTTACTAAAAGCCACTAAAAAAAAACTCTTTATAGCGTCTTCAGTATATGCATTGCGTTCCCGAGTTTTATTTTTGAAAGAAGAGAAAAGAAGTGGGAAGAAAACAAAATAAATTCGTGTTCCTGAGTTTTTGTTTAGAAGAGAAGAGAATAAAGAGGAGAGTAATCTTGGCTAAACTTCTCTCCAAAATTTTCTTCTCAAAAATAGGATTATTTGGAAAAAATTTATATTAAGAAACTTTAAATAAATAAATTTACTTAAATGACCTAATATAAAACATAACTTTTATATATAACCAAGGGTATAATTGTAAAATCATATGTTATCTCTTCTTTTCTCTCATAACTCGGGAACATGATATAAAAAACTCAGTTTCATTCATCTCCCCTTCTTTTCTGCCCATTTTTAACTCTTTTCTTATATATGAACTTTTTGCAATAAAATAGTGCAAAAAGCAAATAAAATTCACTCAAATTTTAGCTTTTGCATTATTTTAGTGCAATGAGTAGTAACCACTAAAATGCACTAAATATAGTATTATATTATTCATTGCACTAAATATATAAAAATTTCACTTTCAACCTTATACTTTAGTTTAAATTTTTATTTATATCCTTGTCATCTATTAATAAATTAACATTATTGCCATACATCATATAGAACAATATAGTGCTAGATTTGGTGCAAGTTTAGTGTACACATTGAATAAACATATTTATAGTGCAAGCATATTTCAAAAATACTCATTTTGCAATAATATAGTGCAAAATTCTAGTGCTCATTGTAGAGATACTCTTACAGCTTGTTTACTCTTCACTTAATTGGGAAAACATAGAGGCTCAAACCCTTACACTCTGTTCTCCACTTTAAAAAAAGAGAGGAATGGAAAGAAAAGTAAAGTGAAGAAAGAAGTGGGGAGGAGTGGACATAAATTGATGATTACATTTCTTGTTCTTGAGTCAAAAGAAACAAAAAGGAAAAGGAAATGTCAACACAAAGTAATTTACAAATATACCCAAATATGTGTAAGATATGTAGCTTTTAGAGGGACAATATGGTAAATTTAAAGGCCCACTTTTTCTTTCCTTCAACTTACCGCCCAAACTTGGGAGGGGCATTTTGGTTCCCAAAAAGTTGAATTTCCCCTCCATTCATGTCGCTTTCATTCATTTCATGTCCTATTTATTTTTATGAGAACACAAAAGATTTTTATATACCTCCACTCCTTTCACTTTCTTTCCAAAATAGCTCTTAAAGAACATAGTGTTAGTGTCTCTTAATTGAGAGAGCCATCAAAACTAAAGTCTTCCAATTAAAAAAATTTAGTAATTTACTTTAAACCACTTAATTTGACACCCCTTAATCAAGGGCGGACCTTTTAAGGGGCAGGGGAGGGTCCCGGCCCCCACAAAAGTTGCGACGACTAGTGTAAATTTATAGGTTTTAAGGGTAATTTAGTTGATAATACAAACAAATCTAGCTTGGTTCTATTTTTGGTTTTGTTTTGTTTGAACCAGAGTTTTAGACATTTGAAGAGATTGTTTATCTTAAGTGGTTTAGTTTTGAGTGTCTTTAGTTAGCCTTTAGTTTTGAGTGTTTTAATTAGCCTTTTAATTGAAAGAGAAAGACATTTGTGAGTCTTTCAATTAAGAGAAATATTTTAGGCCCACATTTATCTCAATTTAAAAGAAATATGGGAAAACTAAACACCCGTAAGTCTTTAGAGCACATGGTAAGTTGCCCTTAAGTTAACTTATAACTCACTGCCACGTCAGCGCCACATCAGCTTTAACCTTTTAATCTTAACTCTTGACTTTCCACCATGGTAACATAACTCACCTATAACTCACCTTAACTCACCTTCACCCCAATTATTTTCAATTTCAACCCCAAATTTTAACAAATACTTCATTTATTTAAAACATAACATTAATTCTTAAACATATTACAATACGAAATTAAAACATAAATATTACATTACGAAACATATGAAATTTAAAAACATAAATATTACAAGCATTTATTCATCATCCTCGGAACCTTCTTCTTCATTTTGATGTTGAAGACGTCTTCCCCAAACATGCTCCATAAGGTCTTGTTGGAATTGAGTATGCATATCTAGGTCNATTTCAACCCCAAATTTTAACAAATACTTCATTTATTTAAAACATAACATTAATTCTTAAACATATTACAATACGAAATTAAAACATAAATATTACATTACGAAACATATGAAATTTAAAAACATAAATATTACAAGCATTTATTCATCATCCTCGGAACCTTCTTCTTCATTTTGATGTTGAAGACGTCTTCCCCAAACATGCTCCATAAGGTCTTGTTGGAATTGAGTATGCATATCTAGGTCGTGTATTTCTCTATGTATGCGACGTTGGGCTTCACATCTGTCGATCCACCTGTCTTGGCTAAACTGTGGTGTCGGATCCACCCACATTTCCTGATACTCACGTAGTGCAAACTTTTGATCTTTTAAGATCATGTTATGCAAAATTATGCAAGTATACATTATTCTTTGTAACTTGACAACTTCCATTGCACGTGCCGGTTGTCGTAGTATACCCCAACGTCCTTGAAGCACCCCAAAAGCACGTTCGACATCCTTTCGTGCACTTTCTTGCTTCCTTTTAAAATAAGCATGTTTGTCGTCAATGGTTGCCGAGAAGGACTTGACGAAAGTTGACCACAGTGGGTAAATTCCGTCAGCTAAGTAATAACCCCGTTCATACCGATGTCCATTTATCATATACGGTGCTCTTGGGGCTTCGTTAGCAAGGATGTCGTCGAATAACGGAGAGTTATCTAAAACATTAATATCGTTATTCGCACCCGCCATCCCAAAAAATGCATGCCAAATCCATAAATCTTGCGAAGCAACATCTTCAAGCATTATGGTTGGGTATTTTTTAAAACCGCTACCATATTGCCCTTGCCACGCAACCGGACAATTTTTCCATTCTCAATGCATGCAATCAATGCTACCAAGCATGCCTGAAAAACCATGTTCACGCTCATGTTTTTCATAAATAGCCTGAACGTCGGACCATGTTGGTTTCCTTAGAAACTCCAGCATAAACAAGTCCATAATGTACTTGTTAAAATTATCAAGACATTCGCGTGCAGTGCGCTCACCCATTTGCAAATACTCATCAAATGCATCGGGTGCGCTGTCGTATGCCAATTGGCGTATGGCAGCTGTACACCTCATAAGTGTACTAATACTCTGTCGACCCGTAGCATCGACTCCTTTGTTCATGAATTTAAAATGATCTGGAAGAGGATCGGAATAATAAGTTTGAATACCTTCAACTATTTCTAGAAATAGTTTCCGGCTCATACGAAACCTTCTGCGAAAATTCTGGTGCGTATACTTACACCGTTGATAAAAGTAGTCACTACGTAAACGTTCCTCGGCAACCTCAAACTCACGGTGGATGTGTGTACGCGGGATGCGTCGTAGAGCTGCTGCTGCTGCTGCTTCTTGTTGTTCCAAGTGTTGATGATATTCAAACGCGGCTATCATAAATTCCATGTCCATTTCATCATCTATGTTGGAGAAACTCCTTTCTTCTTGGTTATTTTCATTCGGATCCATTGTGAGTATGAAAGTTTTGGTTGATTTTTTTTTTCCTTATAGAGAGGAAGTATATATGTTGAATTTGAGTTGTGTAAGTGTGAAAATAAAATGTGTGTGAGGTGGGTATTTATCAAGGTTGTAAAAATCGCTAGGCACTAGTGACGCGGTCGGGTAGAGCCTAGCGATTAATCGGTTATGCGGGGATTAATTGGAGATTAATCGGATTGGAATTTTTATGCACAAAATTGTAATTTTAGATATTATATTATATGATATGTATGAGATAAGCATAATGCATCAAAGTTTAAATATTTCAAGTGTTCAAATATAAACATAATACATAATTCTTCAAAGTTCAAAGTCAAACATAGATATTACTTGGTTTATTGACCATTTTTAAGCGATCTTTGACTGACTTTTTCCGGTTAATCGGTTTGTTGACCGATTTTTAAGCGATTCTGACTGATTAAGCGATTTTGTTGACCGATTTTTAAGCGATTTTGTCCAATTAATCGGTTTGTTGACCGATTTTTAAGCGATCTTTGACCAAAGCGATTAAATAGGCCGATTATGATAAATCAAGGCGCTTAGTGAGCGATCAGCGATTATGCGGGGATTAATCGGCCGCCTGGGCCGATTTTTACAACAGAGGTATTTATAGTGGTAAGAAAATGGGTTGGAATTTTTTTTTGAATATAGTAGCCGTTGCAGGGGGAACTTGTAATTTTTTTTCTTTGCCTCGCTTTAACGCACGTTAAAGCCTTAACTTGGCCCTTTAACGCACCTCTTGCCTTTTGGATCCGATAAGTTAACACATCCTTTTTTTGTTGCTGCGTTAAGATATAACGCAGGGGAAGGGTAACTTACCCCCTGCTCTTAACCACGACTCAACGTTTTTAATCTGCCTAATTTGTACTTTATGCAAAGTAAGCTATCTCGAAAAAAGTAATCTGGATGTATTTCCTTTGAGAGATGGGAGTGATTGACCAAACCTAAAATATCGTGTTCCATGACCATGAGTAGGAGTGTAGGACTACAAGGAAAATTAAAGCTTCTTTAGTGACGACCGGCCAACAATGTTTTCAAACTAGCTATATGTTCTGCATTTGTCCTAATAATTAGTTTGACGGTGTTGATTAAACTGACATTGAAAAGCCATAAAATATTCCATGGGTGCAAAGCTGCATAAAATGATACTGAAGATATTGATGTTTGATACCACACTATTCATTGGTTAGATTGTAGCATCCATGTATTGTATAAGTAGTACATATGCATCTTCTTGAAGCAACAAACTGTTGTTGAGAAGTCCTAGGCTAATACTAGACGCATGCACGAGCTATTTGAGTATTTGACACATGAAGGTCCAGTCAAAATAGGCACTTATTGAGACTTTTTGCATACTTTGGTGGCCATTTTGCACATACATGTGAAGATTATTTTCTACGCTCAACAGAGGGTCTTTATAAGAGGGTGTTTGTTTCGGCTTATATAGCGGGCTTATGGCTTACGTGGTTTTTAGCTTATGTTACACAAGCTCACATTTTGTGGCTTATTTGGAAACTTTTCAGCTTATATAAGCTTATTATGTTTGATAAGCTCATATAAGTCGAAACGTTTCCAACTAAGCCACAAAAAGTGAGCTTATGAAACATAAGTCGAAAACAACATATATAAGCCATAAGCTTGCTATATTAACCAAAATAAACACCCCCTAAAAGGGAAGGATGACATGAAGGAGGTAAACGTTTTAGATATTTAAATAGATTAAGGTATCATCCATAAATATGGGAAATTAAAGTGTTGATACAAAAGTTGGGCGTTCCTTGTTTGGGTTCCTGTTCTCGTACCAATTAGATCTTAATGCTTGAGACCTGCGCACTAAGAAAGCAAACAAACACCGTTAGGCTTATCGTGGGATTGTCTCCCACGATTATCCTCCGGCGTGAGAGTAAGTAATCGGTTTTAGGGTTGTGTTGAAGAGTTAGGGTTGTAAATCGTACCTTTGACGAGAGCTATGATGCCCTATATATATACACACAAAACCTTATCAGTTTCGTGTTCCTCACTTTTCGGCGTGTCCGCCGATATTGGATATTTGATATATATCTCCTTAATAGGAGATATCACATATCAAATCCATAAATAACTTTATGCTTGGGCCTTCGTGAGCCCAAACTGTTATCATAGTAGCTCACACGTGGTGGGCTTAAGTGTTAGTGACGTCTAATATTCGGGCTCGTGACCCGAATATAGACTATACGTCATCATGTCCCCCCAGTCTAGTATGCGCAAGGTGGAACCTGCGGACGCTAGACTAACATCTGCATCAATGAATCCCGATACGTGCGCGGGAAGATTCAAATTGTTACCGCCTAAATATATGTACCATGTACCTAGTCCAAAAAAGTCACCTAAAATGCCTCGGTAAATGGGGAGGCTATCCACGTGGCTGTACCGCTTCGTTTTCCAGCCACACGATATGGGTTAGTGGATTACACGTGTCCAACATCGGTGGTGAGTGGAACACTATATAACCCCCCCCCCCCCCTTTCATTTTCACTGTGATTATCACAGTAAAAACGCTTCTTATCTCCATTGCTAGAGTATTCAAATATCTTTCCCAAAAAATCTTCCGCGACATTAGGTAATCAGCGCGTGCGCTCTTAAAAAAAATGGTCCTTCAATTGCGTGATTGTACGTCCAACATGTCCGAGGAGGAACTCACTCAGTTCACCTCGGACTATTACATTCCATTAGCGCGGCACCCAGAGGTGCCGGGTCCCGATGATACGATCGCGGACTTCCCCGTAGGGAAGGTTGGGGTATACACACGCTTGTTCGAGTGGGCGAATCAGCGTGTGCCCATTTCCGTGTTCCTGAGCGACATTTTAAACTATTATCAGCTCCACATCTCCCAGCTTCATTGCATCGGCGCTGCCAAAATAACCAATTTTGAGGTGAACTGTCGCTTGTTGGCGATTGACCCCACTGTCCATTTATTCCGCGCGTTTTATCATACGACGTGGTTAAATGGGTGGGTCACTTTCTCCAAGCGTGTAGGACCACTACAATGCTATACAGAGAAGGTAGATTCGCTGAGAAATTGGAGGGAGAAGTTCTTCTGGATAGACGACGCGGTCTTTCCCTTCGGGTTTGATTTTTATACCCAGGGGTCTTTGCCAAGGGATGAGCGCCCACTCGACGGATGGTACAACGCAGGCGATGCGGATACCATCAATGCGAATCGCATCCCCATCAGGTTGTACCCGGAAGGGTTCCTGGTGCATATGGGCATCAGTCGGAACTACTTCCAGCTAGAGACGGAGGTTCCAACATTCTTGGATGAGGATGGTCGGGGTGGGTGCTTGTCCTTCATTCTTTCTATCGCGTTATTGTAAGCGCTCTTCTCTTTCTATAAGTTATGTAACTTGTTTACTTGTTTGTTCTGCGCAGATATGGATTTGTTTAGCGTCGTCCGCCTTGAGAAGCCAAGAGCAGTAACAGTGGGAGTGCGCCCACTGAGAGAGGGTGAGACGCCTGTCCTGGCTGCCAACGCTGGGCGCGTCGTGGAGATGGCCCCTGAAGAGCCTGAGGACTCTCCTTCCGTGGTGCTACAAGCCACGCCGGTTCAGAGTGTTGCCCCATCTAGGGAACAGTCGCCGGAAGCTGCGCAGTCACACCATGATTCTTCAGATAGTGTGAGGATCCTCGTGGTTGATACCGATGAAGAAGAAGAGGAGAGCCAGCCGTTGAAGTGCAAGCGAGCGTCTGCTGGTGGTCATGGTGAGAGCTCATACAAGAGGCTGCGCTCAGGAGTTGACGCAGGTGCGTCTTCAGCGGTGGTTGCACGCATTGGGTAAGTTTCCTTTAGCTATGCGCAAGTTTCTGTTAACTGTGATCAATCGCTGAACTGTTTCTTTGTTTGCGCAGTGTTGAGGCTGCTAAGCCGTTGGAGGAAGGTACATCTGCCACTGACGCGGAGAAAGAGGTTACCTTGTCTCCTCCCCCCGTGTAAGTAAAAAGTTTTTAAGTACTTAGAACATTCTTGATTTCTTCATATTCGTATGCTTTACTGATGCATCTAATTTGTCGCGCAGTGTGCCGCCAACTGGGGATGCTGACGCACGTGCTAGGAGTGCGTCGCCCCTTGTGAGTCCTTTTCTTGATGAGGGAGTTTCGCAGAGGGGCACGGGAGTTGAGTCCAAGTCATTGGACCACTTGATGGGGGAGTTGGAGTTGGTTGCTGCGCGTCAGGCTGAGCTGGTCGCGCAAGTGAGGACGGGCTATGCTGGGGAGAGTAGCCGTTCTGCACAGAAGGAGGAGGAGATCGCTAGTTTGAGGGCGCAGCTGGCCAGTGTCCAAGCTGAGTTGACTAGCTCCCAGGCTGAATTGGTTAGCTCCAAGGCTGAGTTGGAGCGCTCGGATGCGTACGCGCGGAGGTTAGTCAACGAGAGGCTGCAGCTCTGGGCGAATCTGGACCAAGAGCGATCTGCCTTTGCTCAGTACAAGTCTACATGTCTGTGGGCTCTAAAGTACTTAGAGCAGAATAAGACCAGTCTGTTCTCCCAGCTGGACGAGTTCCGCAAGACAGTGGAGGCTGCACTGGAGAGGCAGGAAGAGAAGCTGCGTAAGCTGAGCGTAGAGTACGACGAGGAGTTGTACCCGCATCTGATGTCGACAATAGCTGAGCGCAGGTAATTCCTTTGCTTTATTGTTATTTGCCTCTATACTTATAATCTTTGCAAGTGTATAACATTGTGTTGCTTTTGTAGGTGGTTGATCAGCCATGGGCTCCGTCTGGCTGCGCTGTGCACCTTAGAGTCCCCAGAGGTCACGGGGGCCTTTGGTAAAGTTGTGGAATGCGCCGTGGCACATGGCAAGACATTGGCCGCAGACAAGCTGGATGAGGCTAAGTTGCTGACTGTGCCACTTGCTGAGGTTCCTGGGTACAAGCTGGAAACCCTCGATGAGCTCGTCGCTGCTATGGAGGAAATGAAGCAAGTTGAGCTCCCTCAGATCGCGCAGCTGGAGCGCGACCAGGATTACCCGATTGATATAATCATGAAGGGGCTCACTTTGGCTAGGCATCTGATGGACGATGCTGACCAGCAACCAGACTTCTACCTGAAGCCTGATGTTTCGCAGCTGCAGGTACCCCTCTTCGCCCATCCACGTGATATACTTAATCCTTTCAATATTGAGGAGGAGGTGCCTCTGCAGGTATCCTTGAATGCCCACGCTTCCAGACTTGCCATGAAGAAAGGCATCAGGGGGAAGGCTATTCTGTGCGGCATTGGCGCGGTTCTTCTCCCCAGGTCCGATAGAGTACCGGTTAGCGTGCCAACGGTTGCTCCTAGTGATGCTGAACTGCTGAAGAGGCTTGTGGATGCTAAGGATGCAGCCTTTTGTGGTAGCAGCACCCAGCTGAGGCGTACACATAGCTTTTAGGCTTTGTATGATGTTTTTTGAACAAATTTGTATGTATAAACACGTCGTTTATAATGATAAGGAGTTCATTTGTACATTTGCCTTGTTTGTATGCACTTTAGCCTTTTTTGAGTTCTCCAAGCACTTATAATTATGTTTGAACTTGTTGTTCTTCGTGAGTATTTTGAGTGCTATTTGTACATAACTTACGTATCTTTGCATCAAGACTTCTAAGTATCCAAAGCGTGCTCAAAAGAAAATCATAATCATGTATGAAGTTCATAAAGTAAAGATCATATTCGTGTATGAAATTTGAAACTTAGAAAAAATCACAGTTATATATGAATTTTGACAAGTGTATGCAGCGTACTGCGAATATTATTTTAAGGAGTCAAGAGTCTTGGCTCCTAAATTGTTAAACGCGCACTGTGTGTAATGTTGCGCATCCATCGTGGGGTGCGCAAGTGACTTACGCCAACGTCTTGAGCGTGAGGTGTTTAACAAGGATGCGTGATCCGATGTTGATGGGTTTGCAACCCTCTTACTCAACGAGTTGTTTAGTAGGTTAACTCATCCTTTTACCATCGTGGGTATTAATAAGTGCATGCACGCCATGTAGGCTAAAGGTAATGTAACCAACACATTGAAACATAAATAGTATTTAAATAACAATGTAGAGAAAGTACTTCGCGGAGTTAGCTAGAAACCGCAAATTTGAATTAATACTTGCAAGTTTTTATAAAAAAGAGGAATTACTTATCTAGATAAAATAGAAAAAACAAGAATAGAAATACATGGATCTTTATTAGGGCACTTACTAAAGTGTGTGGGTATCCATGTGGGGCCGTAGCCTTTTCTAAAGATAGCATCTCTTGAGATTGCGAATGTTCCACGTGCGTTGTAGCTCATGGCCATCCTTATCGCGCAGCTTGTACGAGCCTTTTCCCAGTGCTTCAACGACCTCGTAAGGTCCTTCCCACTTTGGTCCTAGCTTTCCAGTATCTTCTGCGCGGCTTGAGTCATTTTCGCGGTATACGAAATCGCCTGGTCTGAATGAAGTGCTTCGTACTTTAGCATCATAGTATCCTTTCATCCTTGACTTGGCTTTTTCTTCCTGTATCGTTGCGCGTTCACGCCTTTCTTCCAGTAGATCTAGGTCTATGCGCCGCTCATCATCATTTGTGGCAATGTTAACTTCCACTGTGCGAATAGTTGGCATCCCAATTTCGGCCGGTATGACAGCTTCTGTTCCATAGACAAGGGAAAATGGAGTGTCTCCATTGCTAACCTTGATAGTTGTGCTGTGCGCCCATAAAACATGCGAAAGTTCTTCCACCCATATTCCTTTATGTCTGTCTAGACACGCTTTGGTTCCTTCACCTAGACTGCGATTCGCGCGTTCAACCAGACCATTGGTTTGTGGGTGCGTTACTGACGCGAAGTGTTGTGTGATATTTAGTTGCTCACACCAATCTTTGAACGGGTTGTCACGGAATTGTTTTCCGTTGTCTGAGATGATTTCTCCGGGCAATCCAAAGCGGCATACTATGTTGTCCCATACGAATCGCTTTACTTGGTTACCCGTTATTGTTGCCACCGCCTTTGCCTCAATCCACTTAGTGAAGTATTCTATTGCCACAATAAGGAATTTCAATCCTCCTGCGGCAACGGGAAAAGGTCCAGCGATTTCGATACCCCACTTGTAGAATAGCCATGGTGATGTGATTGGTGTTAGTTCATGCTGTGGTCGGCGCGGGATGGGTCTATGAACTTGGCAGTCGCTGCACTTCTGCACCAAATCCCGCGCATCACGGTGCATAGTGGGCCAGTAGTATCCTGACCTTAGGGCTCGTGCCACGACAGACCGTGGTCCTGAGTGCATACTGCATGAACCAGCGTGGATCTCTCGGAGTACGTAATCTGCCTGAAGAGGTCCAACGCACCTAAGCCATGGTTGTAGGAATGAGCGCCTGTATAGGACGCCATCTCTGAGCTCAAACCGCTGTGCTGTGCGCCGTATTCGTCGAGCCTCCTTCTGTTCTTGTGGGAGTATGCCCTTGCTTATAAAGTCCATGATAGGAGTCATCCACGTAGGGCCTTCTTCTTCTATCACCGTAGATATTTCCATCTCCGAGATGGATTTATCTTTTAGGATCTCTACCAGTACTTGTTTTGACAGGTGAGCAAAACTCGTAGATGCGATTTTGCTTAGCGCATCTGCTTTCTTGTTTTCCCCTCTAGGGACTTGTTTGATCGTAAACCTGTCAAAACCTTGGATTAAGGACTTTGTTTTTTCAAGGTATTGGATCATGTTGTCTTCTTTAGCCTCGTATTCGCCTGACACCTGGTTGGCTACTAATCGGGAGTCTACGTTTGCCTCTAGGTTGCGTACACCCATTCGCGTTGCGATGCGTAGTCCAGCGATTAGGGCTTCATATTCTGCCTCGTTGTTCGTGGCAGTAAATTCAAAGCGTAGGGCGTATGTGAATTCCATTCCCTCTGGGTTGGTGAGGATAAGGCCTGCGCCTGAACCATCTACGCATGAGGATCCGTCCGTGAATAGGATCCATGGTTCTTGTAGTTCCACCTTGGGGTGTAAAGGTATATCATCGGTGTCTGGCTTTTCGATGATGAAGTCTGCAAGTATCTGCCCCTTGACTGCAGTGCGTGGTCTATAGGAGATGTTATGCTCACCTAGCAATACACTCCACTTCTGCAATCGCCCAGATGCGTCAGGCTTGGAGATGACTTGCTTGATAGGTTGATCTGTGATCACTACTATGGGGTGCGCTTGGAAGTATCTGCGCAGTCTTTTGGCTGCAAACACTAGTGCCAGGACCAACTTTTCCATTAGACTATAGTTAATCTCCGTCTTCTTAAGTACTTTGCTTACGAAGTATACTGGTGTTTGTACCGAATTCCTATATGTCAATAGCACTGCGCTTACTGCCCCATGAGTTGCGGATAAGTACATTATCAACTCCTCCCCTGGTCGGGGTGCGACTAACTTGGGAAGCGCCGCTATGGTTTGCTTAAGCTGTTGAAAGGCCTCTTCCGCTTCTGTAGTCCAACGAAAATCTCCCTTTTTTGTACACTTCTTGAGTGTTTTAAAGAGTGGGAGTGATTTATCCGCTGACTTGGATAGGAATCTGTTTAATCCAGCTAGTTTCCCATTCAGAGATTGGACTTCTTTCAATGTGCGTGGTGAAGGAAGTTGGATGACTGCCTCTGTTTTTTCTGGGCATGGTTTAATGCCATNTGTTGAAAGGCCTCTTCCGCTTCTGTAGTCCAACGAAAATCTCCCTTTTTTGTACACTTCTTGAGTGTTTTAAAGAGTGGGAGTGATTTATCCGCTGACTTGGATAGGAATCTGTTTAATCCAGCTAGTTTCCCATTCAGAGATTGGACTTCTTTCAATGTGCGTGGTGAAGGAAGTTGGATGACTGCCTCTGTTTTTTCTAGGCATGGTTTAATGCCATCTGGTTCTATCAAGTACCCCAAGAACATGCCTTCTGTAGCGCCAAAAGTGCATTTCTTAGGATTTAACTTCATATTGATCTTCCTTAATGTTCTGAATGTTTCTTCAATGTCGCGCACCACTTCATCCTCAGTATGGCTTTTGATGACCAGGTCATCCACGTAGACCTCTAGGTTGCGGCCTACTTGCTTTTCAAATGCATTGTCTACCAAGCGCTGATAGGTGGCGCCCGCGTTTTTTAGTCCGAAAGGCATCTTCGTGTAGCAATAGACACCTTGGCTTGTGTGAAAAGCTGTCTTTTCCTCGTCTTCTTTAGCCATTTGAATTTGGTGGTACCCTTTATATGCTTCCAAGAAACACTTAAAAGGATATCCACATAAGGATTCTACCTTCCAGTCTATTTCTGGTAATGGGTAGCAGTCCTGTGGACATGCCTTGTTTAGATCGGTGAAGTCTACGCACATTCGCCAACTACCGTCGCTTTTCTTAACCATCACTGGATTAGAAAGCCAGTCATGGTAGTAGACTTCTCGCATGATGCCCGCGTCCACTAGCTTGTGCACTTCTTCCAAGATGGCTTTCGCACGCTCTAGAGCTTGGCCACGCTTTTTCTGCCTTACTGGTGGATATCCTTGTCGGATTTGCAGCTTGTGTTCCGAGATTGACCGCGGCACACCAGTCATGTGCTTTGGTTCCCATGCGAAGACATCCAGATTCTTTTGCAGGAGTGCGCACACGGCTGCTTTGCCCTTCTCAGATAGCGAGCCCCCAGCAATACCTGTTGTTCANGCCACCTTCTACTGGAATTTGAGCATCCCATGTGCTGTGGATGGTATTGCGCGTATGGCTGATATTCCTGATCTTCCAATGATGCCGTTGTATGGCGAGGGAGACCTAATCACCATGAAGTTCATCCAAGCTTTTGTCGAGTGCTCCTTATTACCGACTATAACTAGCAGCCGTAATTGTCCCACTGGCCATATCTTTTCTCCTGTAAAGCCTGTTAAAGATGTCGCGGCGGGGACTAGCTGACTTCGTATCTCAGGTCGTAACCTCTTGAAACAATGTTCGTACATTATATCCGCGGATGCCCCTCCATCAACGTACATTCGGTGGATATCGTGACCCCCCGCGTTTATTTCGATGGTGAGTTGTTCCGCCACAGCGTTGTCCGCAGTCAAAGTGGGAAAAGACATTTCATTACTGGAAGAAAATCTTTGGCTGATTTTTTGCTTTACCTTGCGCTGCCATGATTGTATCATGTAGATTGTGTCAGCTTTATCTTTAGGTGCTTCCTTCTTATCCACAGTCTTTTGTTTGTCTTTCCCATCTTTGATGTGCTTAACTAAGTGATCCATCCTGCCCTCTTTCACTAATTTGTCAATTAGTTGGCGCAATTGGACGCACTCATTTGTGGTGTGGCCCTTCTGTCCGTGATATTCACAATATTCGTTCCCTGTGCGCTTCCCTTCTGGGGTGCGCATTGGTGGGGGTTTAGGGAAGTTTGCGCCTTCTGTTGCAAATATCTCTCTTGGAGTTTTTATCAACGGGGTATATTTATCGTTTCCGCGCCTCCATCATTGCGATAGTTCTTACTACGATTACCGCTCTGGTCATTGGATTGTCTCCTTGACTGTTCTTGCGGTCTGTAATTCGAGTATCCTTTTTTGCTATCTGCGGCGGCAGCTTCACCTTGGACGAAGGACCTTGTGCGCTTCATTAGTTCATCAAAGGTTTGGGGAACCTTATCATTTAATTTCCTAATGAGCTCTAGGTTATTAATCCCATTCATGAACCCTGAAATTTTTAGTACTTCAGGACACGCCTTGACGTGTATACATTCATCCTTAAAGCGCTCCATGTAAGCACTCGTTGATTCCCCTTGGCGCTGTTTTACTCTGGCCAATTCCACAGGGTTTTTGGCGCACTTCTTTCTCTGAGTGAAATTCAAGCGGAATGCTTTTCGCAACTCTTCAAACCCGTTTATGCTTCTTCGTGGAAGCTTGCTAAACCAGGTTCGCGCATTCCCCACTAATGTGGAGTTGAACATATGGCACCACACAGGTTGTGGCCAATTTTCGATAGTAGCTGCGGATTCGAAAATTTTTAGGTGATCATCAAGATCACCCGTTCCATCATATGTTTTAACATTGGCGGGCATGCGCCTTTTCTTGTGATCCGAATAATCGCTAATGCGTCGTGTGAATGCATCAATCTTTTGGCGACGCCAAGGAAGAGATATATCTTCGTCTTCTTCCTCGCGATGTCTTCCTCTGGACTTCCAGTGTCCTGTTTCTTTGTCCTCGTTGTCCGAGGAGTCAATTGAGGAAGAATCGTCCTTTTTGCGGCGCTTGCGCCGTTTTTCCTCAGAGTCCGAGCTTGAGGGGCTTTCGTTTGGGGAAATTTGTCTTCCCCGTCTATCATGGACTCTTCTGCTTCCAGACCTTGAAGAGCTCTCGCTCGGTGAGCGTTGCTGTCCAAGTCTATCTTGGATTCTGCGATTACCAAGTCTAGCGTGGACACTGGTACGCCTCTCATTGGCTTCATAATCCTCCGAGTATTGTGAATCGGATGTTGTACCAAGTCTGGCGTAGACATTGGTACGCCTCTCATTGTTTTCGCGCTCCTGGTAGCGCGCTGGGGATGTTTCGTTAAAATTAAGCCGAGCTTGTAGGCTCTGACTTGACCTTCTTCTTGCCTCCTCTTGCATGAGGTTAGTTAAGGTTTCGTAATTTTGAGATACAAAATTACTTAGCGTTAACTCAGGCGTGTCCTCCTCCAGCGCAACGATCTCCGCTTCCGTATTAGGCCCCCTATCCCGGTTAGGCGCTCCTGGCGGCACAGTGTTGTCCACGTTGGGTGCCGTTTGATGGTGGGTATTGAAGAGAGTGCGCTGAAGTTCTTCAGTGCTTGGGACCACTGTAGTGATCTGGGTGGTCCCTGCGGGCAATTCCACCGTTGGGAGAATTAGGGTTGGGCCCGATGCTTGATGACCAGGCACGCTGGTTGTCCCAGAGGCCTGCCTAGAGGTTGAATCTTGGTGGTTCTTCCTTGTGGGGTCACCACGTGTATTTTCCAACTGCGGAGTCCGCTGGCATGAGTTTTTGTGTTTCGTCATTCTAGTTCTTAGTGTAGGGTCCCACGGATGGCGCCACTTGTTGATACAAAAGTTGGGCGTTCCTTGTTTGGGTTCCTGTTCTCGTACCAATTAGATCTTAATGCTTGAGACCTGCGCACTAAGAAAGCAAACAAACACCGTTAGGCTTATCGTGGATTGTCTCCCACGATTATCCTCTGGCGTGAGAGTAAGTAATCGGTTTTAGGGTTGTGTTGAAGAGTTAGGGTTGTAAATCGTACCTTTGACGAGAGCTATGATGCCCTATATATATACACACGAAACCTTATCAGTTTCGTGTTCCTCACTTTTCGGCGTGTTCGCCGATATCGGATATTTGATATATATCTCCTTAATAAGAGATATCACATATCAAATTCATAAATAACTTTATGCTTGGGCCTTCGTGAGCCCAAACTGTTATCATAGTAGCCCACACGTGGTGGGCTTAAGTGTTAGTGACGTCTAATATTCGGGCTCGTGACCCGAATATAGACTATACGTCATCATAAAGCATCTTCTTATGTGTAACAACAGAGTATTATTGCAATTTAGTGCCTTGATAAGGAATTATATGTTTGCAGATAACATTCAGATTAGGGGTGGCAATTCGGGTCGGCTTCGGGTTGTCAGGTTGGCGGGTTAGAAAACCCCAACCCAAACCTGACCCATTTAAATTATCGGGTCAGCTATGTCAACCCTAACATGTTTACACATAACCCGAACCTAACCCATTTAACCCGTTTATATACTTGGGTTGGCGGGTTAAATAGGTGACACGGGTTGAATAAGTTAAACGGGTTTTGGGTTGACCCATTTAACCCGTTTTTTATATGAAATTTTTCTCATTACACGAGTTAAACAGGTTAAACATGTTTGTGGGTCAACCCGTTTAACCTATTCAACCTGTATAATAAAATATAAATATTTTGAATTTAAGAAAAAAGTCTTAAACGGGTTGGTGGGTCGACCCACTTAATTTATTCTCAACCCCAACTTGACCTGTTTAATAAACGTGTTAGATGGTTCGACCCAAACCCGACCCTAAATCTATTTAACTCAACCCGAACCTGTTAATTTTTGTGTCGGTTTCAGGTCGGGTTTCGTGTCGGGTCAGAAATTGCTACCCTTAATTCAGATGTGTAGTTCGATCGCATAGTGGCGGCCATATTTCCTATCACCCAAGTCCTAGCTCCATGTGGCACTTTTAAGGATTGGGCTCACACTTGAAGATCAGGCAGCAAGAATTCATGCATACTTAGAGTGGAAGGTGTAGTGAAGAGCTCAACTTATTCATTTGGGGCCCATGGGTGCCACATCACCTAGGGGTGAGCAAACAAAACTGAAAAAACCGAAACCGAACCAAAAACCCAAAAAACCGAATCAAAAAAACCGACTGAAACTAAAAACCGATGGTTCGGTTTTTAATTTTTCAAAAACCGAAATATACGGTTCGGTTTCGGTTTTCGTCCAAAAACCGAACTGTAAAACCCGAACTGAACCGATTTTCTATATAATAATATATAATTAATATAATATGAATAAATAACTAAATAAATCAAATTTATAAATTTATATTCATTTTCGACCAAAAACCGAACCGTAGGTTAGTAGGCCCACGCTTATGTGTGGCCTTATGTCTATTACAGTTTATGTATATGTAACCTATATATATTGCATCAACAATACATAATATCTACAAAGTTTACATCTTTATAGTATTAGTAGAGGATCTGAGGCTATGTTTGGCGCGGAGCTTTTTGGAGCTTTTGGGGCGATGAGCGGTGAGCAATGAGCTTTTTGATTTTTATTGTTCGTTTGGCAAAGGAGCGACGAGTTTTGCTATTTTTTAGGAATGCTCATTTTTCTAATGCTTCTTTAAGAGACTGTGAGCGGTGAGATATGGCTACTGCTCACAGCTACTGCTCACAGCTCACTGCTACTGCTCACCGCTACTTTTACCAAACACACCCCATAGGCCGTCATGAGCCAGTGGCTCTATCTCACCTCGTCAGATATCTGTCACCTTTATCCTTTTTCTTAATTAAAAAACTATATGCAATTTTTGGCAAAAACCTTACTTGCATACTATTTTGTCATAACTTCCGTTTGAAGCTAACTGCCGCAGCTAGCATCATTCCGTTCTACACAAATCCAAGCCAATATCACCACTTCCGGCGGCCGAATACGTCGATAGAAGCCACCTGCTGCAAGAAAACGAGAAAAAACGTTCACATATATCATTGTTATCGGCCAACAACCATCTTCAGTTTTGCTAATTGTTTTTGCTTTTGCTGCTTTATTTTTTCTTTTGCTACTGTTTGAAGATTTGTTGATACGACCCGTTAAGGGGTTGTATCGGGATAGGGCACCACTTCAAGCGTGTGCTGGCTCCGTCAGAAATAGAGAGAAGAACTAGAGATTTGTTTATCTTTAACTTTTATTGATTACATTCAGAATAATGATTCGGTATATATAACCGAATAACCCTAACTTGTATCACAAGTCGATACAAGATAAACTCACAAAATAAAAGATACTTTCCTAGATAATGACTCACATGACTCTTTCCTAATATGACTCGAATACCACTAAATAAAAGATAGTTATCCAAAGGCGTATCATTCCCCACTCCTTCGGAAATCACCTTGTCCTCAAGGTGTTGCTTCAAAATCTCGCCTCATGTAACTCCAGGATCCCAAACTTTGACTTGTAGTTTAGTCCCTTGTGGATCACATGTTTTGAGTTGTGAATTTGCCTCTTGCAGATCATACTCACAGCGCAAAGTATGCCTACACAAATGTTGGCGCATCAGTCTGACAATGAGTTCAAATATTCTTTCATAGCATAAAACACCATCTATCGCGTTAATAACCACATCAACACCAATATATTTATCAGCATCTAAGGACCCTTTAATCATAGGTGAAGCGAATTTACTTTGTAATGATGGAATGGTATCTGATTTCTTTTCAATTATCTGATCTTTCTCCTTCTCTGCAATTGCCTCAAAACGAGCCTCGACTATATGGGCTAAGGAAAAGGCTTCTCCTAAAGTTGTAGGTCTTGCCCTCAACAGCTCTATTTGTAACTTTAGTTTAAGGCCGGAGATATAAAATGATGTAAGTAAAGATTCAGAGATCCCTCTTACTCGATTTGCAAGTACCACAAACTCACTCTCATATTCGGTCACCGTACCCATTTGCAAGAGCTTAGAAAGTGCGTATTCATCGTCTTGATCGCTGCCGCCTGATGCCATGAATAATACTCAAGCGATTAATAATTCAAATTTTTTTTTTTGATGAATAGTAACCGCGATGAACAGTACNGATACGACCCGTTAAGGGGTTGTATCGGGATAGGGCACCACTTCAAGCGTGTGCTGGCTCCGTCAGAAATAGAGAGAAGAACTAGAGATTTGTTTATCTTTAACTTTTATTGATTACATTCAG
Organism: Artemisia annua; assembly: GCA_014162995.1. Classification (NCBI taxonomy): domain Eukaryota; kingdom Viridiplantae; phylum Streptophyta; class Magnoliopsida; order Asterales; family Asteraceae; genus Artemisia; species Artemisia annua. The sequence continues at coordinate 161,583 of LBNU01027465.1, read as the reverse complement.
AATAATGATTCGGTATATATAACCGAATAACCCTAACTTGTATCACAAGTCGATACAAGATAAACTCACAAAATAAAAGATACTTTCCTAGATAATGACTCACATGACTCTTTCCTAATATGACTCGAATACCACTAAATAAAAGATAGTTATCCAAAGGCGTATCATTTGTCGTTGCTTGTTGTCGTGCTGTTGAAGATCTATATTAACTATTTGCTTTTGCTACTATTTTGTTTTGCTTTTGCTATGTTGTTGTTGTTTGAAGATTTACTTACGCTTGTTGTCGGATTTCTTCATCAACAAATTGTTATTGCTTTAATGGTTAAGTTTTATCTTTGATCCGAGTTTTTGCGATTTCGCCACTTGAATGGCTGAGGAATATTAGATGATAGGTTAGTAGGTCCGAGCCTGTCTATGAGCTTATGCCCATCAAGGTTTGTAAATTTGTATTATGTGAATAGCGCATCAATAAAACATATAATATCTATTGAGTTAACATCATTTAACGATTCCTAGCTTCTTGCTATAAATTTTTATGCCGTTGAGATATATAACGGCTTCAAGAAAAATCAAATTCCATTCTCACATTTTATTAAATCCGTTAGAACACTCACGACTAATGAAAATACAGACAATGTGTATTTGCAAATTGATTAAAAAAAGCTCCTAACATCCGAGTTCATGTATTTCACCAGATATCGAAAGCACCACACACTGTTGCAAGGGTGAGTCATATTCAAGCAACATAGTAAAGAGAATTTGGCAGCTTGAATGTCCTTCTAGCAGTTGGCAGTCCTCTAATACTGCTCCACTGGTCTCCTAGAATTCCCCAAAGACGGTAACCGTTATTGATCAACTCACTCCTTACACTAGCCTTGTATTGTTGAACTGTTTTGAAACCATCCTCATCACTCCTAATTTAACCAAAAAAAAAAAAAAAAATCATGAAACAAAAAACAAATTTATCTAANAAAAAAAAAAAAAAAAAAAATGGTTCTTAGGTAACTGAATCACGCATGGTCTGTTTATGTGTGTGTGAAAGATATGGTTTACATACCTTAGGTACAAACTCTTCCAACCATAGAAACCAGCATCTACAAGGTTGTCGATAGTGGCAGATCTAAGATGTTCCTTCCTTGAAGAAATCAAAATGATTTGTATTCCTCTATTCTTGATATCATTGAACAAGGTTAAACTGGAACCCATCGCTGTACCCTTTCCCTTGGTCATCCATTCTTCAAGACCAGTTACGTTCAGCGTCTCTCCCCTTATAACCATGAAAACATAATATGATTAACTATATAAAAAAAGTTGCATGACTTGATACCTAAATGATATTAATACTTACCCATAACCGTGTTTCTTGTAGTACGGGACAGTTGATAAAAGAGTGTCATCAATGTCAAAGATCCAAGCATCTTTGCCATCTTTCTTTAGATCACAAAGAGTGTTGAGGTACAGTGTGCATTCATGTATTGTGGCTTCGGCATCGACAGTGAATTGGGTCCCGCCCATGTACTTTCCAATGTAACTTGTACATTCTGATGGAACTACTGTGAAATCTTTAATGTTGTTTAGCTCCACATTCATCCTCCAACTCTCACAATAGTTCTTTAACGTGATCTCGAGGCTAGACTTGGTTGACTTCATTCTCTGATTCATAATGTTCCAATCTGCAGCTGTTATGACACTAACGAGGCACATTGCAGCCAAGAAAAAAGCAATGCATCTTGCCATTTTTCTTTTCTGGGAGGAATGAGATATGAGAATGCATTTCATTTAGGGCCCTTTCATTTATATAGGCAGAAATAATGACTTTGATAAGTTTAAAAATGGTGGCCACATGGGATAGGTAATGATTTGGCAATCAAATCCCATGTCATGTTCCAAACATTAGATGCTGCTTGGGTGGCAAATAGCCTTGTCTATATCATGCTCAAACACAATTTACAATATACAATGCATAACAAATACACCAACTCCATTAATATTTATTTTAGCTAGCTGGACTTGAATCATTAACAGATTGTCAAGTCAACTATCAGCAGGTTAGATTTGATAATTAATAAGAACTTATCCATTTTCAAATGTCGTGAACTCCATAAATATGGATAAAGCAACATGTAGCCCAATAATGCAATGTGATGATCAATTTCCAGCTCACCAGTATCCTAATTCGGTCAAGAGTATTATATATTTAAAGAGCTTCTATAACCTTCTGAAATATAACTAATAAGAAGTCAAGCAAAGAATGAGAAGTAGGAAACAACAAGCTGATAACAAATAAGCACATTTCAAAGGCATGAATCCTGAAACACCTGGAAGTGCCAGTTCAAGTTAAGTCTTAACCAGTTGAAACCCAAACAATCGATTATATATCACACAGTCAGATATTATAATATAGACTAGGTATGCTGATCAAATATTAACAGCAAAGAGTAAGTATTGAGAACACAACGCTTCATGCAGATTACTCTATACAAGATCCCTCAGTATAGGCCATGAGGTTGAATTGGCTCGAATGGATCACCACCCCAAGAGTGGCTTGCACCTTTTAATTGTATCAATTTTTCGCTGTATCTTTCTTCTAGCTTCTTGCCAGTTTTTAATACAAATCGCCATTCACAAAATAATAATAATAATAATAATAATAATAATAATAATAATAATAATAATAATAATAATAATAATAATAATAATAATAATAATAATAATAATAATAATAATAATAATAATAAAATAAAAAAAGAAAGTGTAGTCCATGAGGTCCTATACAACTGGTTGTTTACGCCTGCCTATATTGCCACAGATGCTCATTGCAGACAGGACAGAGCTACTTTGGTGTTAGAGGGGTCAGTTGACCCCACTAGATATGGTAACACTAAGATTATGTATCCATAACTGGTGATCTCAGTCAAATGATTCAATGGCCGCGCTAATTTATTGTAATGACATTACCAGGTACATTTAAAGCATGAAATATTATGTAATTTTAGTGTGTTAGCATATTTTTCAGTTTTAAACCTCTAGTTCTTTTATAAAAAATTGCTATGAACCTGCTTATAAAGTTTTCTTACTATCCCCCTAGTTGCAGACTTATCTTGCCAAAGACACAGAGTAGGTAAGAAAGCCATGAACCTTCAACTTTACCAGGAACTAAGACTTTATCAGAAACCTTGAACTCTCGTTATAGCTTTTTTTGGTTGCGCGGATATAAGACGTACAGTGAACAGAAACCTTGATCTTAATCAGGTATGAATACACCTCCAACCAAGAAACTCCACGGTTTGTAACAAAGAAAGGATCAAAGCCTATTTCTCTAATAACATGTTTCAAACTAAGAAGTCAAGCAAAGAATGAGAAGTAGGAAACAACAAGCTGATAACAAATAAGCACACTAATGATGTAAAATAGTTCAAAGGCATGAATCCCATAACACTTGAAAGTGACAGGTCAGGTTAAGTCTTAACCAGTTGTAACCCAAACAATCGATTATATATCACACAGTCAGATATTACAATATAGACTAGGTATGCTGATCAAATATTAACAACAAAGAGCAAGTATTGAGGACACAACGCTTCATGCAGATTACTCTATACAAGATCCCGATCAGTATATAGGCCATGAGGTCCTATACAACTGGTTGTTTATGCCTGCCTATATTGGCACAGATGCTCATTGCAGACAGGACAGAGCTACTTTGGTGTTAGAGGGGTAAGTTGACCCCACTAGATATGGTAATAACACTAAGATTATGAATCAATAACTGGTGATCTCAGTCAAATGATTCAATGGCCGCGCTAATTTATGGTAATGACCTTACCAGGTACATTTAAAACATGAAATATTATGTAATTTTAGTGTGTTTTTAGCATATTTTTCAGTTTTAAACCTCTAGTTCTTTTATAGAAAATTGCTATGAACCTGCTTATAAAGTTTTCTTACTATCCCCCTAGTTGCAGACTTATCTTGCCAAAGAAACAGAGCAGGTAAGAAAGCCATGAACCTGCAACTTTATCAGGAACTAAGGCTTTATCAGAAACCTTGAACTCTCGTTATAGCTTTTTTTGATCGCGCGGATATAAGACGCACAGTGAGCAGAAACCTTGATCTTAATCAGGTATATGAATACACCTCCAACCAAGAAACTCCACGGTTTGAAACAAAGAAAGGATCAGAGCCTATTTCTCTAATAACGCGTTTCAAACTGTAACCGCGAGGATTCTATTCACCGTTAAATCACAAATTAATTTAACTCGTAAAACCTAGAAATGTATCGTTAAAAATCAAAATATAAAAAGCGCCAAGAATCAATTTGTATTCCTTGAATGCGTATGAGTACGCGCAAATCTCTACAAACATAATGGTTTCTTCAACTGTGTAATGAGAAACACTGAGAAATTACAGAGACCCTGAACCAAGTACAAAGACGAGTGAATGTTTCTTTTTGTGTTTTTGTTCGTGATACGGAATGGATAACTCTATCATTCTTCAAGTTTAGCACAGCTAGTCTTCATTCTTCAAGTTTGTCATAATAGTACTTTAACACATAGTCCAGCCTTGCACATGAAAATCGGTTAACGTCTAGTTTTTTTAATTTTTGAATTTTGAGGCCACGTGCCAGCATCAAACACACGGCAAAAAAAAAAAGCGAAAACCAACACCACTAACTTCTGTAACCAAAGGCATACTATAAGCAGACTGTCTCAGGTAAGTATGTGTGACGAAGTGTCATTTTTGTCTGTAATTACCAAGTAAAAGTGGTTAACTTTTTCTACAATGGCATAGTCACATAGACACACGCACACTACTTTAATCTAGTGTACCCCTATAATTAACTCACTTATTGTACATGAGACTTCTGGATATGCGAGTTTGATGTAGGCCATTTGATATCTTCGTATCCAAGAATCAGCAAACTCGACTCAGCATTGTCAACAAAATTGTGGGTCTTCCTTTTCATCTGTATGTCTCCGAAATGGAATGATGGGGGACAGGTTTTCTATCCAAACATTAATCGGGCGTGTATCACATAGTATAGGTTCACGACGAGGGTCACCTAGCAGTACTACAGAAAAAAGGCTTTAAAAACGGTTTTAAAAGACTTTTGGTACGGTTTTAAAACCGTACTAATTAATAGCGTCTCACAAAAATGAGCTTTTGGTACGGTTTATTATATAAGCGTACCAAATAACTTCGGTCAATAATACTTTTTTTTTTTTTTTTTTGGTACGATTTTTATTTTAATAAAGCGTTCTAAAATCACTTTGTTATATTGTTTCTTCCATAAACTGCGTAACCAAACACTAAAAGGTTAACCATTTAAAGCAATCAAAGTACCACACAACACCGTTTATAACAAACTCAAACAATATTTAACAAACCTTAGACATCAACAAACACAACAATCTAAAAGGAAATGGCTTGTATTTACACAACATAGTTAGATATAAATGTCATACATTACAACTATAAACAACATCATGGTGGAAAGAAAAACCTCAAACTATTGAGGGCCGGTGTATCTACACAAAAATTTGTTTAGCGTAGTCAGCTTCATTTGGTAGATCTCGAGTTGGTTTAGACGGTGTGTATCGTCCCAAGGCTACAAAATAAAAATTAAAGAACTTAGTTTAATTTGTTGCAATAAAACCAACGAATAAATATATAACAGTTTAATGGGGATAGCTTGGCTACAATTTTTGTAGCCAATTGGCTACAATCCCCCACAAAAATACATAAGAAATGAATCAGGGACCCACATAAAGAACTCAGGACCCACAAAAAAAACGGACCCATAGTTTGTAGTATAAAATTATAGCCAATTAGCTACAAAATATTGTAGCTAATATATTCCCTTATTATATACTTACAATTTTTGAGAAGTCAGCTTGTTTTCTATAAGAACGTGAGGCATGAACTTTAATAAATAGTACTTCATCTGTCTCAAATAATAGTCCATGTTTCTTTTTTGAAACGTCCTAATTTAATTGACCACTGCTAAATAGATAGAGAGGTTTGATCAAGTTTACCATTTTATTCTTACTTGAAATTATTATTACAAATTTCAAAGAAAACAATAATTAATTAGAGAAAAGTTCAAATGCTTACTCTTATTTCGGTGTTTACCAAGGGACAAATCTCAACCATCCATCTAGTTTGATCTAATAGTGGGGATTAACCTAAAATTAAATATAGAAACCTAAGNCGCTTTCATACATTTTCGTCCGTTTGTTTACGTTTTCGTCTCTTTTCAAACGTTTTCGTTTGTTTTCGTCCATTTTTATATGTTTTCATCCGTTTTCGTCCGTTTTCATATGTTTTTGTCTGTTTTCATATGTTTATATACGTTTCCGTCCGTTTTCAGACGTTTTTGTCCGTTTTCATACATTTTCGTGCATTTTTTTACGTTACGTTTTCGTCTGTTTTCAAACGTTTTCGTCTGTTTTTATACGTTTTCGTCAAAGTATTGGTGACATCAGGATGTATGAGAAGTATCTCCTTGGTCCATCCAATATCCCATACTCCTATCTAACCTAGACTAGACCACTTGGTCCATGTATCTAGCCTCTACACAGGTAATCTCCCGGGCCATTTGGTCCATGTACCTACCGGACTACAAGCATGCATTAAGTCGTGTCAACTAATCTATGTGATTTATCTATGGTACCCACTTGGTCCATGTGATACCTACCCTTCCTCACTTGGTCCATGTGAGAAGAGCACTATGCTAACTTAAGTGTTCTTGTGACATACATCTAATACCCACTTGGTCCATGTGATAATAGACTTAAAAGACTCAAACATATAAACAAGGATGTATTTAACGATAAATACATAAACTAAGCAATACTAAATATTAAATCTTAACAAACGAAAATAACTATCATGAAATATTCATAAACATGGCTAACACCCAAGGGTGTTAACCCATAATTTATGTAAAAGCACAAGAAGATAATTCAAACGATAAACAAATGGAAATCAAAATGAAATCGATATGCAAATCGAATGATTAAACCAAATGTGATGATACGAGACTTTCTCTCTTTGATTTCCTAGCTCTTGGGACTGATCTTGGGGCCTTGGAATGGTAAAATTCGGTTGTGGTTAAGAGTGGTGAGTGAATGATGTCAAAAACTCCCGTATATGGTTTGTATTTATAGTCTTCTGTCAGGGCTAGAATACGGCGTATTCCATAGTGAATACGGCGTATTCTGGATTTCTTAATTGCTGACGAAGAAAGCATATTCCAAGCATATTCTGCGTATCTTTTAAATACGGCGTATTGCCAGAGTTAAATACGCTGCATACCTTCAAATCTTTGAAATACTTGGACTGGGGATAAGATCTTCAATACGACGTATGGCCAGAGTTTCATACGTTGTATGCCTTTAATGGTTGACTTGGGCTTTGACTGTAGAGCTTCCTAATACGGCGTATTGCCAGATTTAAATATGTCGTATGCTTCAATATTTACCAATACTTAGTGAATTCTTCCAGATATCAATACGGCGTATGGCCTGAGTTACATATGCTTTATGCTCATTTACAGCTTGCATACAAAGTTATCATAATTAGCTCCAAATCATGTCTTCTTTCCTTGTCTTTTGTAATATTGCTCATAATCACTGAAATAGAAAACTTAAGGCTATTAAGTATCAATTCAGATATAAGCATACATCATATGAGCAATTAACAAGTGATAAGTATTAAAGAATATAGGCCTTATCAGAGAGAGAGGGGGATGTTATGATGCGCACAAATGAGAGAAAAACATTAACTTTTATATTCCAAATGTCACAAGTGTCACACTAGACAATGTGTCTAGTGGGTGTATTTATACCCCAATATACATTTCTTATTAGTGTATAAACTATGAGCTAATTACAAAGTAGACCATTAACTTATTACATTATGATCATTACTTCTAAAGGTAATAGAAGTAAAATTTGTTGTTTTAACATGTAACTAGCACTAGTATTTTCTAATTTTAAAATATAGAGTAAATTACATGGATAGCCCATGTGGTTATATTATAATTGCATATTTAGTCCGTATGTCTTAAAATTTACATTGATAGTCTCAAATCTGCACACCTATGATCCTAATACCATTAACATTTTTTACATGACAATAATACCCTTTAGTTTTTACCCAAACAACTCTTAACTCACAAGTAAATATCCTTCTACTATACATAAATCCAAACATCTCCATTCTTTCAATTCTTATTCAACCAAAAGAAATTAAAAAAATAATAATAATAAAAAAATAAATAAAAATGATATTAAACTCAAACTAAAATAGAAAATATTATTCATCTTGAATTATTGTTGATAATTATGAGTATTACACAAATCAACTAGTGTGTTTATTAAAATTGGTAGCATTGATTCCTTCATATATATAAGTAAAACAAAATGCCATATGAATTTGAATCATATTGAAGAGTTGTAAGAGCTACATTAATGATTTTGAATTTTATAATTTATTTTGATTTGTTGACACAATTTTATTGCTATGTTCATGATTTATGATTTTATGTGTCTTATTGATTTAGTGTATTTTTACTTTTAATGTTTAGATAAGTCATTTTAAGTTTTGGTGGATGTGAAGAAAAGTGTGTTTGATTTTATTAATAATGTAGAGAAATAAATGTGTATCCCAAAAAGGTGGTGTTTGGATAAAAAGAAATTAAGAGTATTATTGTTTTTTAGAAAACATTAGCAGTGTTTGGGATCATAGTTGTGCAAATTTGAAAACCAAAAAAACTATCAGTGTAATATAACAAAAGGGAATATTCTATATATCAATGTAATTTATTTATGAAAATCTTCAATATTACATTAATATACTTACAAATTTTAATATTACAACAATGTCCTTCAAAGATTTTAAAACACTCGAATATATCTTAAGAAATAAGATAAGTATAATTTAAAAACATTTTTAATTAAAATTATTATATAAATGTTAATATTCAACGGACATTACAATTTTACCCTTCCTTCCATCTTTATCTGTCCACTGTTCGTTTTCACCATAATGCAATAACCTTCTCTTCTTTTCTAAAAAAAAATAATAATAAATAACTTTCTCTTCTTTAAGTAAAACATGACAATAACTTTGTAGTCAGCAAAAATACATTACAATTTGTAATCTAATTTCCTCTTGTACATATTAGTTTATAATCTGGCATTATTGTTGATAATTATGAGTATTATACAAATCAACTGGTGTTTTTTGTTAAAATTGGTAGCATTGATTCCTTCATATATAAAAGTAAAACAAAATGTCATATGAATTTGAATCATGTCTTGAAGATTTGTAAGAGCTACATTCATGATTTTTAATTTTATAATTTATTTTGATTTGTTGACACAATTTTATTGCTAGATTTATGATTATTCATGTATTTTATTGAGTTGCTGTATTTTTACTCTTTATGTTTAGATAAGTCATTTTAAGTCTTGGTAGATGTGAAGAAAAGGGTGTATGGTTTTACTAATAATGTAGAGAAATAAATGGGTATCCCTAGAGGGTGGTGTTTGGATAAAAAAAAATTAAGGGTATTATTGTTGTTTAGGAAATGTTAGCAATGTTTGGGATCATAGTTCTGCAAATTTGAGGGGAAAAAATAAAAATAGAAAATAAAGATAAACTATCGGTGTAATATAACCAAAATGACTATTCTGTCAATCCATGTAATTTATCAATGAAATTCTTCAATATTACATCAATATCCTTACGAATTTTAATATTACAACAATGTCCTTCAAAGATTTTTAAAACGCTCGAATATATCCTAAGAGATAAGATAATTATAATTTAAAAACATTTTTAATTCAAATTATTATCATAAATTTTAATATTGGGCATTACAATTTTACACTTCTTTCCATCTTTATCTGTCCACTGATCGTTTTCACCATAATGCAATAACCTTCTATTTGTTAAGTAAAACATGGCAATAACTTTGAAGTCAGTAAAAATACAAATCTATTGTATTAGTTAAAGTTATCGCCTTTTGAATTTGTAATCTGATTTCCTTTTGTACATTTGATGATTTTGAAATGGGTTTTACAAATATTGATTTTTCCGTATGTGAATTCTACGGTTAATTTTTTGGGGTTTAGTTTCGCGAGTCTTCGATTTTGAGGCAACTCTAGCAGGATTCCGATAAGGTATGTAATGAGTGCTTGAAGAGCATTGATAGGCATGTGGTGTGTTCGTTTTAGTATAGTGAATTTCTCCGAAGAAATACTTAGGAAAGTATTTCCCCGGGTCGTGTCCCAGCGAAGGTTGAATGGAATCGTGATTTAAGTTCGTGATTCGTAAAGTGAATGGAAATAAAAGTGAAATTATGGGACAATATAACTACGGAAAGCAAACAAAATGATAACGTAAAGCTAGATAAACCTAAAACGCAATATATTCTAAAAACGCGCGTAAAAACATTAAAAACTACGTAAGTGCGCAAGATAAAAAGTGAAATCTAAATTCTACTAATCCTACGGTCGTAAAAATAGTTTTCCTACATTCTAAATTACAAAAGAAAATTTTGAGAAAAAGAAAATTATTTATTTATTTATTTATTTATTATTATTTTTTTTAATATTTATTTATGAATTAAAAACTAAAAATGAGAAAACAAATGTTTAAAAATAGGAAAACTATTAAAATAAATCTGAGACTTTTCTAATTAATACTTAAAACTATTTAGGAGGTAAGAAAATTAAAAACTTTGGAAAAGCTATAGGAATAAGCTGGCAGAAAACTAAAACAGTTGAAATAAGCTAAATGAGAAACAAGATATTAAAAGGATTCTATTAGTAATCTATAACAATAAAGACTCTAGGGCATAATGGTTAAGTGAATGGGCGTGTGAGGTGTGGACTTCTAGAGACCAGGGCTCGAATCCCCTAGTTCTCCTTTTGGAAAACATTATTATTATTATATATATATTTTTTTTCTTTTGGAAATTGTTTATAAGCTAAAATGAAGAGCTTTTTGCAAACACAAAAATATGGAGAATCAATTATAAGTGCAGCAAAAGGTTACTAAACTATCAGTATACATAAAGAGGTTTATAAGGAAGAAATATGCAAACAATAAGCTACCTAAAGCTAGAAGAGCAAAAGGGCTAGAACAAGCTAACAGCCAATGAAACAAGCTCAAACATCCCAAAATACAAGCTTAAACAATCAAACAAGTTTTGATTAAACAACTCAAAAAACTACTGGAAGATTAAACCAAACAGCCTAAAAGGCTCAATAGCAGGCAAACTATAAGCTATTTATAAGCTATTAAAATCCAAACCAAGCTCAGATATGAAAAGATGATACTACAAGCTATCTCTAAAATCAAATTCAAGCACTGAGGAGCCTATATAAACTTCTAAAACAGCTTGTGAAAAAGGGTGCATGCAACAGTTATGGAGATGCAGGGGAGAAAACAGGTTCAAATGGGCTATATCCAATACTTTTTTCACTGATCAAATTAAAACCAAGCTCTGAAAAATCAATTTGTATTTAAAGTTTAACCACCAAACTCTTTAGAAAAATCATTTTTATACTTTTCCAGATAGATTTGATTGCTAAAATTGATTTGGAAAAGAGGCCTTTGAAAACTGAGGTAAGTTTTTGACTGATGCAGTTGTGAACTGAGAATTTTAGCATAAGCGAGTGGAATACTTAAACTGAAATGCAAAACTACTAAGACACCTAGATGGACTAAATTTATGCTAAGTTTATCAACTAAATGCAATTATAAGAGATTCTGCTATAACTATCTATTTAGACAGTTAAGCGAAGTGAAACTAGGAAAGTTAATGCAAACNGAACCTTCTAAATGGTACATTAAGTACGGGTTAAAAGATGGGAGTCAGGGTAATTTTGTTGGGAGAGATGTACAGTAACCACAGGGTGAAAGGGCGCGTTTGGGTTTTTTTTATCTTGTTTGTTTGACCAGGGTGAGGGTTGGTTGACTCGGGTTAATAGGGCAGTGGATCCGGGTTTGGATGAGTTGTTAGGATTGGGCTCTTGTAATATTTTAAAGTGTTGGGCTTGATGGGTATTCTTTGTGAATTGGGTTAAAGATTAGTTAAGAGTTATTTTAGGATTTAGTATAAGTAACATTTAAGGTTTAAAGATAGATTTTGCCAAGTAGTAAATCCAAGGGACCTTTTCTGCCATAGTTGAGAAATAATATCTAAGGGCCACTTATGACAATTTATGATTCTTCAAGGTAAGATTTTGACAAGTTGAGCTTAATTATTGATCCAGACTTGAAAATTGCTCCCCGGCCTCGGCTTTTGCTATTTTTTTCCAAATCCCGTGCTCGTGTTTGTTGATTTCTCGTGATTTTTGTCCATTTCTCACATATCCGTACCTGCAAATGTAAAAACACAAAAACGCAAGTATTTGGCATATTTGGACGGTTTTTGGTCTTGTTGGTCGGGTTTTTGGTCAAATAAATGTGTGTGAAATAACACACACCAAATTCCCCCAGACTAAGGTATTGTCGTGTTCTCACACAATATTATCAAATCACGCTTTTAAGATAAATAATTTCAAAATCTCTTTTTACTAACTTTGAAAAGTAGCAAGAACGTTCAAAAGAGATTTCCAAAATCATTTATTCTCTAAAACGCCCCGTTATTCCATTTTATTCCACATACTTTACACTACTATTTTTGAATTATCACACTTTATTCGGGTGACGGTATGATGACTTTCATTATTTTGCAATAATTATTAGGTTCATCGAGTAGAAACACAATTCAAAGAAAAGTGACCATACGGATAAAATTCGTCATCCTTGATTTTTCACAAGTCCCCAAACTAAGCTTATAAACGAGATCACAGTCTATTTAGAACTTAGATGCCAACACTACTCATAAAAGTTACTTGTGAAATAACATCTTGCTCCCATATCTTAGTGTATCTATTTATTTTATTTTTGTGAGATAAATGAATTGCTTCATATTTTCTCGTTTTCGATATGATTTAATCCGATAAAGATACCAAGAATTCTAACGCTAAGTAGTTATCGATCTTCTCTTAAGAAAATTTGCTTTAAAAATGAGTCCACATCAAGGATATTGGATACATACACAAAGACTTTGGAATACATCAAAATAGACATAAGTTGGAGAGTACCTTCACGTGCACCTCATGCGCCCGATCTAGGATCATTCGCATGCACCTCACGTGCTACCAACTTTAGTCTTAACACTTAAGCTCATAATCCATAAATCTCAACATAAATCCTTATTCTTTCTTTTGATTTTTTGACTTTTTTTTTCATTTTTTTTCATTTTACTACTTTTTTCACTTTTTTTTTCTTTTTCTTGCCTTAGTAACTTCTCAACTCCGAACCTTCACGGTTTCAATCCAAGACCTACCGCCTTTAGAAGTAGGATCCAAGGTCCGATCTCAATCCGAAGTCTCAAAGTACCTTAGCTCTAACGAATATCGGGCTTTAAAGGGTAGCTCCGAAACCACATACGTACAACGAAATACAATACAATACAACTCAATACAATTTGCGTGTATCCTTGATGTGTACCCAATTTTTCAAGCAAAGGTTCTCTTAAGAAGATAAAGAACTAAATTTCGTCAAAACCGAGACATCTTTAATTATTTATACACAAGATATGGAGTGAAACAAGTTGATGGGAACAAGAGACCACAAGTACCTTCGATGAGCTTTAAAGAGAACCACTACTCCACGTATGGCATCTAACTTCTAAATAAACACTATCATTTCTCGTTCTTCGCCTTTTTAAAGTTCTCAAATAATGAGACTCGCGAATACTTAGCCGATAATCAAGCCACGCATATATAAAGTCAAATACAAAGCTTGCAAACTCTAGAAAAGAATTCGCATTTTAGTGCTCCTTTGATGTAAAAGACTAGCGAAAGCTTTTAAGCTGCGCATGTATAAAGTAATGTACGGGAGCCGACAAAAGAGTAGCTCCTTGTGTACAAAACTAGCACAAGCTTATGTGATCATCATTGGTTAAGGGAACAAGCTAGGGCTCAACACGCCCGATCAAGTCAAAATATTATTCCTACTCTCGCCAGCTGGAAAGTTAACATGGTGTCAAAACACTTATTATATTTTTGCATTATTTTTCAACTTTTTCACATTTTTTGTACTTTTTTTACATCATTTTCATCAAATTTTTTTAAATTTTTTTTAATTTTTTCAAATTTTTTATTTTTAGGAAAAACGGGGTTGCGAGAGTAAACGACAAAAGTGAAAGTGCAAGGTCAATCGAATCGAAGATTCACCCCCCAGACTAAAGATAAAAATTGTCCTCAATGTTTCAAAGGCAAGGGTAATCCTAACAAAAATCTAGGGCCATTTATTAATTATGCCAAAGATAACGTTAGTTGATAAGATTAGGATATGAGATATGCATCGAAAAATGAAACTCGAGTGAAAATGAGAAACAACGAGCACGAGAGTCTTCATTATTCGGCAAATCCTGGACATAGACAAACAACAACCACAAAACACGAGAAATGGAAGAGGCGCACCTCCTCACGTCACATTAGAAAAGAAAAGAGAAAGAAGATATAAAGGATAAGCATGGGGTGCCTCCCACGAAGCGCTTATTTATTATCGAGTCGTATAGCTTAGACTCGCCCCGAATTTACTTAATCTTGGGGGACCAAATGGAACGGACACCCGACACGAAGAACGGAGATGCCGGGGTCAAAAACGGTATCCTCACTCCCGGAGGAGTGGAAAGATGGAGAAACGATGGGATAAATGAAGAATGGGTGAAACACTCGGATGATAATAGCAAATTCAATATCTGAATCACGGGTGGGTTGGGTGGGTAAAATTTTAAGCACCGGATCATCATGATCATAAATCTCGTCCACCACTCCAAAAATAACGTCATTCGTAAAATCTACATCTGGTGGCTTCGCGGGTGGACGAGAAGACGGAAAATCGAAGAGAAATGAGTCGGAATCGGGAATCAAGTCATCATCATTAATAAGCACATCATTCTCGTCATTCTCAATACCCGGTGGTATCGAGTCATCCGAAGCAAGAAATCGATCGACAACCTCTAAAAGAGGGTCACGTGACGGATTATCGGAAATAGGTAAAGAGTCGATCTCAAAACGAAAGCACTCGTAATCCGGAAGAGAGATATCAGCATGAATAGTGGGACTGCCACTACTCATCTCTTCAAATCGAAAAATCTCAAGCTCGGGTAAAAAGTCACTATCCATAACGGGGATAGGAAATGAAGAGGGAATCATTGAATCAGAAGACGGAGTCGGATTTTTTAAAGCTTCGATCTTTGAAATAAGAAGATAGATATTGGATAATTTTTCACGAAGTAAATCATCTTCAATCTCATCGGCATCAAGGTCAAAATCCTTTATCTCCTCTAACTCATAATCAGAACGCGATTCCTCAACATCATCGATATCTCCACAAGAGTCTTCATCATTCGTAGTATACTCATTGTGAGAATCGGAATAACTTTCAACATCATCGTTCTCAACGTGATTTTCTTCAATCGGTAAATCATTTGTGTCAACGGTTTCAAAAAGAGGGTTCAAATGAATAGTGATATTTTCGTTTGGAACATCCTCATCCGGAAGCGTATCATCATCATCATTCAAATTTGATTCCACGGAATTATCTTCAACAAATGTGCCATCACCGCTAGAATTTTCCCCGGACTCACTTGGGATTGGGACAAGATTCTCAACACTAGACTCATTGAATTCGTCCGATTCCGTTGCCGGAATAGTGTTTAGAGGCTCGTCCCCCATTTTTAGAGAGTCCTCGAGTTCTACGGGAGAAAAGACGGAAGCTTTGTGAGGATTAAGAACGATCGTAATTTTCTCATCATCGTCGTCGGAATCATAGTAAATAAAAGATTTATAAGGATTAGACGCTCTCTCTTCAGCAAGTAACTCTGCAATAGACTTCTCACGAGGCTCGGGAGTATGAGTATCATGATTATCCGCCCACTTCCGTAACATCTCACTAAGGGATTTCATTTCCTCAATAACTTCATCCGAAATTTGAAAATTGGCGGGATTTTGTGGGGGTTGGTTATAAGAATCGTAACACAAATTAGGTTCATAATAAGAATTATCAAACGATCCCCCACAATTTTCAAAATTTGATGAACTTTGGAATGAATCACCATTGTAATTTGGTACTTGCTCATAAGAGTTTTGAAAAGGTAGATTGAAATCGTTTTGAGGATAATTATCAAAACTCGAATTACAAGCGTAAGACGTTTCAGCACTCGGGACGTAACACATACAATTCACGTATCCACATTGATTACAAAAACATTGTCCACACGGTAATCCTTCGTCGGATGAATTTCCACAATTAAAACAAGTGAACGAAGGTGGCGGTGGTGTTGGATAATAATCGGGAACGTTTTGAAGGATTGATCTTTGAACATACTCGGGAGAATTACAAAACCTACAAACGCCGTCATGAATATCACTACCACATTGTTCACACGTACACCAAACACACGAACCTTCAAAGAACGGTTCTCCACAATTAACACAAATCAGATCCATAAGAATTAAACATAAGAGGAGATAGAGAAAGAATTATCGATTTAGAGGATTAGAGAAGAAGAATTAAACGTATAAGAAGATAAGAAGAATATTTTTGGTTTTTTTATGACGTAAAAAACAAATTAAGATAAAAGTAAAACAAAAATGAAAACCAATTTTGAAAAAGAAAATATTTTTGGTTTTTATATTTAAGAAAACTTTAAAATCACAATATTTTTGTATTTTTCTTTTGTTTTGTTATTTTTTTGTGATCGATTCGTCACCCGAAATCGTTTCCTTCAAATCTACTCACAACGAGGGAGTTGGTTGTAGAATTAAAGTAATCCGAAACCGAATAATTTCACAATCTCTTTTTGCGTTTGAACTTATTTGGTTTACAACACCCCTCCTTCAACGGAAAAGCGAGGATGTTTATTATATTTTTGGTATTTTGCAAACACTTTAGGAAAAGTGTTTAATATTTTTGATTTTTACTTTTTATAAAAGAAAATATATACAAGGAAGGTTTTTCAAAACAACGATTTTTCAAAAACGAAAACCAAAATTCACTTCAACCTTCCCCGGCAGCGGCGCCAAAAACTTGGTGTGTTCGTTTTAGTATAGTGAATTTCTCCGAAGAAATACTTAGGAAAGTATTTCCCCGGGTCGTGTCCCAGCGAAGGTTGAATGGAATCGTGATTTAAGTTCGTGATTCGTAAAGTGAATGGAAATAAAAGTGAAATTATGGGACAATATAACTACGGAAAGCAAACAAAATGATAACGTAAAGCTAGATAAACCTAAAACGCAATCTATTCTAAAAACGCGCGTAAAAACATTAAAAACTACGTAAGTGCGCAAGATAAAAAGTGAAATCTAAATTCTACTAATCCTACGGTCGTAAAAATAGTTTTCCTACATTCTAAATTACAAAAGAAAATTTTGAGAAAAAGAAAATTATTTATTTATTTATTTATTTATTATTATTATTATTATTTTAATATTTATTTATGAATTAAAAACTAAAAATGAGAAAACAAATGTTTAAAAATAGGAAAACTATTAAAATAAATCTGAGACTTTTCTAGTTAATACTTAAAACTATTTAGGAGGTAAGAAAATTAAAAACTTTGGAAAAGCTATAGGAATAAGCTGGCAGAAAACTAAAACAGTTGAAATAAGCTAAATGAGAAACAAGATATTAAAAGGATTCTATTAGTAATCTATAACAATAAAGACCCTAGGGCATAATGGTTAAGTGAATGGGCGTGTGAGGTGTGGACTTCTAGAGACCAGGGCTCGAATCCCCTAGTTCTCCTTTTGGAAAACATTATTATTATTATTATTTATTTTTTTTTCTTTTGGAAATTGTTTATAAGCTAAAATGAAGAGCTTTTTGCAAACACAAAAATATGGAGAATCAATTATAAGCGCAGCAAAAGGTTACTAAACTATCAGTATACATAAAGAGGTTTATAAGGAAGAAATATGCAAACAATAAGCTACCTAAGGGGCTTAATAAACTAAAGCTAGAAGAGCAAAAGGGCTAGAACAAGCTAACAGCCAATGAAACAAGCTCAAACATCCCAAAATACAAGCTTAAACAATCAAACAATTTTTGATTAAACAACTCAAAAAGCTACTGGAAGATTAAACCAAACAGCCTAAAAGGCTCAATAGCAGGCAAACTATAAGCTAACTATAAGCTATTAAAATCCAAACCAAGCTCAGATATGAAAAGATGATACTACAAGCTATCTCTAAAATCAAATTCAAGCACTGAGGAGCCTATATAAACTTCTAAAACAGCTTGTGAAAAAGGGTGCATGCAACAGTTATGGAGATGCAGGGGAGAAAACAGGTTCAAATGGGCTATATCCAATACTTTTTTCACTGATCAAATTAAAACCAAGCTCTGAAAAATCAATTTGTATTTAAAGTTTAACCACCAAACTCTTTAGAAAAATCATTTTTATACTTTTCCAGATAGATTTGATTGCTAAAATTGATTTGGAAAAGAGGCCTTTGAAAACTGAGGTAAGTTTTTGACTGATGCAGTTGTGAACTGAGAATTTTAGCATAAGCGAGTGGAATACTTAAACTGAAATGCAAAACTACTAAGACACCTAGATGGACTAAATTTATGCTAAGTTTATCAACTAAATGCAATTATAAGAGATTCTGCTATAACTATCTATTTAGACAGTTAAGCGAAGTGAAACTAGGAAAGTTAATGCAAACCTATGGTTCTACTACAAATAGCCATGAATTGCTTAAAACATACTACTGATGACAAGTGAAAGAAAAATCAACATGAACAAATGGCCAAATAAGTCCAAAGAGCTCAAACTACAATAGTGTCAAACACACCTTACTGTTCTGAAAATCACTTTTAAACTAATTCAAGCTACAGAACTTGTTTGATTAAGCAACATTAAACTAGATAAGCTATAATTAAGCATAAAAACTAAGTACAATAAGCAGTTAAGACAAAAAATAAGCAGTTGAAAAGTAAGCAAGCAAAGCAAAACTAAAATGAGATTTAAGGTAAACTTACTTGAATCCTACGGCTGTGTTGGAACTTAAGCTAAATGAAACTCACAAGAAGCTATGGAAAAGCTTCTATGAGCTTATGAAACAGGATTGAGAGCTTGTAATCCAATAACAACTTTAAATTGAGTGAAAGCTTAAAAGTGACTTTCAACAAGACATTTAAGAAAACTGAAATTTTATTAAAGAAAAGATGTTGATTACAATACTTGGGAATTTGAAAAGCTGAGTACAAACTAAATTAAGCTATACTAAAAGCTACTACAATAAATTACCCTAAGCTACTCTTAATGACTAACCAAACGAATTATGAGGTGAGGAGTGGGTATATATAGCAGCTCAGCTAGGGCTTCAGAAGCATCTCGAATCCCAATCATGACCCTTGATTATATCCAATCATTTGATCTCTAATTTCAGCCCTTAGATCACTCTTATGATGTGTCTCATCCAATCAACTTGTTCCTTTGGTCCACCGTGGCAATCCAATGCGTCACAATCCCTGACACGTTGTCAGAACCTTCTAAATGGTACATTAAGTACGGGTTAAAAGATGGGAGTCAGGGTAATTTTGTTGGGAGAGATGTACAGTAACCACAGGGTGAAAGGGCGCGTTTGGGTTTTTTTTATCTTGTTTGTTTGACCAGGGTGAGGGTTGGTTGACTCGGGTTAATAGGGCAGTGGATCCGGGTTTGGATGAGTTGTTAGGATTGGGCTCTTGTAATATTTTAAAGTGTTGGGCTTGATGGGTATTCTTTGTGAATTGGGTTAAAGATTAGTTAAGAGTTATTTTAGGATTTAGTATAAGTAACATTTAAGGTTTAAGGATGGATTTTGCCAAGTAGTAAATCCAAGGGCCACTTATGACAATTTATGATTCTTCAAGGTAAGATTTTGACAAGTTGAGCTTAATTATTGATCCAGACTTGAAAATTGCTCCCCGGCCTCGGCTTTTGCTATTTTTTTCCAAATCCCGTGCTCGTGTTTGTTGATTTCTCGTGATTTTTGTCCATTTCTCACATATCCGTACCTGCAAATGTAAAAACACAAAAACGCAAGTATTTGGCATATTTGGACGGTTTTTGGTCTTATTGGTCGGGTTTTTGGTCAAATAAATGTGTGTGAAATAACACACACCAGCATGCCTCATTGGTATGCTTAAACGGATTCCTAAACTTTGTGGCAGCATCTTATTGGTGACAGCAGCGGGACCTATTTTCACATACCAATAAACCTATGTCATATCAATTCAATCACAAAATTAGTCATAATTTTAAGCATCCTAATCATTTCTCGTGTTTGAAATGGGTGTTTTTAGGTCATATTTGGTAAATTTGTTTTGCGGATTTTCTCTTGTTAAAAGAAAGTAGATGAATCTACTGTGACACAAGAGTAGAACCAACCGAAATTTCACCAAAACAGTGCAAATTTCTATTCAGATTCAAGACTTGTATTCGTTTATTGTGAGGAAGAAAGCCCCAGTAGGACTTCAGAATAAGTTAATTTAATAAAAAAAAATATAAGGGTAAAATGGTAATGTAAGATGTTATTTAATATTTTTGTAGGGTATTGAATGTTAAAATTATTTAATCTTAAATAATTTTGATTAAATTAACTTACTTATGTACAATTTGTTAATGTAATATTTAAATTTAAAAGAATATTGTTATAATCATATAGTTTTGTAAAGTTATAGATATAATTCTCCCAAAATATATAATATCATCCCTCATGCAAATTTACACTTGTAATCTCTACTATTCTCTTTTTTAAAAGAAAATAATAATATTTATACTAGATCCAGTTTCCAGAGCCAACACTTGTAACTAGTCAGACTTGTCTTCTCACCAAAAAACACTCTCCTCGTTCCCATCGAAACTCCCTCAACTCAAACCCCAACCTTAAAACTAAATAAAAATCACTCCGCCCCTTAAAACCCATTTTATAAAAAAACCAACAATGTTCTCCACCACTGCCCCAACAGCCACCACAACACCTTACAACAACAACAACAAAACAACAACAACGTTAAAAAACAATCTTCTTAGTACTATCACAACGACCCAATTCCGATCAGGTAACCGATGTCGGAGAGTTTCTCCGGTGATGGTGATGAAGACTGATGAGTTGACTGCGGTTGGGTTGGAAAAAGAGAAAGTTAGTTAGGTTTCATTAGATCTAAGCAAACACAAAGAAAACTTAGCCTAGCATATTAAACAAAAGACAAGAACAAGATAAAATCAAACAACACATAGACATATTGAATGATTAATTGATTACTTATCTTCAATGTAACATGAGAGATCCAAGGGTATAAAACCCTTAAAAAAGATGCAAAAATCGTCTAGGGTTTCTCTCTAAAAAGTTCCACACTAATGACTAAAAATTATGCGAATATATATAGAACAGATCTGACGGCGTCACGTTATGGACTTGACGCCGTCACCTCGCCGTGGTTAGGGTTTCTTGATAGCCTTCTTTATGACGTCCCCCTTTAAACTCTAAATTTGTGTTCTGGCCCGTCAAGGCTTGACACCGTCAAGCGTGGTCTTGACGCTGTCAAGGTACTGTTCCAGCAGATTTTTGACACTTTGTCGAATTCTTCACTTTTATGCTCCGAAAACGTCCAAAATGCTTCCTTTTCCAGAATTTCTCTCGAAAGTACCTAAAATGCCAAAAGGAACGATTTAGGGCAATATTTGATCAAATAAATACGATTTAGGGCTTAAATGACCCCCGAAAAGCGGTACACTTTTCGCCTTATCACTTGGTGAGTTGCACTGAGTGATATCAAAACTGATGATGATGCCTTATTGTATCAGTTTCCTGTATTAGCTATATATAAGGTGGTCAGTTGCATAATGGTGATGCATGATTGCTAGTACAATAGGGAAATGTAATCAGAAGTGATGGGATATCCTCAGCTTGCAATGGTGAAATAGGTGAAAGCTTAGTTGTCTGCATTAGATAACTAGTTTGATTATTGTATACAAGTATTGGTGTTGTATGTTTGTTCTCGCAGCTTAGTTGTTTTTGGGGAATGTCCTAATTCACTAAGTCTAGCCGTATGTCTCTTGTATATATTTGTTTGAGAATAATATATTTAATCTATTCACCAAAAACTTCGTATACGTCCACGATATAAATATTAAGTTGAAGCATGGATTATTGAGATATGCAAATAAATACATGAATCATTAACTT
>LBNU01027465.1:108525-138757 GCA_014162995.1 Artemisia annua | reverse complement strand
GAAATTAAAGAAGCAATGTTTGATATTGATGATAAAAGAGCATCTGGTCCTGATGGTTATTCTTCTAGTTTTTTCAAAAAGGAATTGTCTATAGTGGGTGGTGATGTGTGCAATGCTGTTAGAGAGTTCTTTCAGAATGGTAAACTGTTGGGTGAAATCAATGCTACTCTTATTACTCTGATCTCAAAGATACCTAATGCTAAGAAAGTTACTGATTACAGGCCAATTGCATGCTGCAATGTTCTGTATAAATGTATTAGCAAAGTGTTAACCAATAGAATCAAAGATGGGTTGGATAATTTGATTAGTAAGAATCAGAGTGCTTTCATCATAGGTAGGCAGATTCAGGATAATATTATGGTTGCACAAGAGCTTTTGAAAGGTTATAATAGAAAAGGGGTGCTAAAAGATGTTCTCTCAAGATTGATATAGCAAAAGCCTATGACACAGTCAACTGGAGTTTCTTGAAAGCAGTTCTTGTGAAATTTGGGTTTCATGAGAAAGTGGTTCATTGGATCATCACTTATGTAACTTCTTCTGCATTTTCAGTATGTGTTAATGGAGAAACTCATGGATATATTAAAGGTGGTAGGGGTGTGAGACAGGATGATCCAATATCACCCTATCTATTTACCTTGTAAAGGAAGTTTTTTCTCTTCTGATGGCAAAGAACACTCAATCTACCAAAGGAATTAAGTACCATAAAGGATGCATTTCCCTAAATTAACACATCTGTGCTTTGCTGATGATTTACTTGTGTTATGTTATGGTAATGAGGATTCAGTGAAAGTAATCAAGAAAGCTCTTATGGAATTTAGGAGTATCTGGTCTCCTTCCTAATATGAACAAAAGCACAATCTTTTTTGGTAACATAAATCTAGGAGAACAAGAAAAAATTTTGAGAATCAAGCCATTTCAAGTGGGTAAGCTGCCTGTAAAGTATATGGGAATTCCATTGATTACTAAAAGGTTGAGTTTGGAGGATTGCAAACAGTTAGTTGACAAAGTAAAAGCTAGAGTGGGTGATTGGAAGAACAAATTTTTATCATATGCTGGAAGGGCTCAATTGATAGCTTCTGTTTTGTCATCTATGCAACTATTCTAGGCATCAGTGTTTCTAATTCCAAAGTCAACAGTGAATGATATTGAAAAAGTCTTTAAAGGATTTTGTGGTGTCAAGGTGAGCTAACAAGGGGCAAAGCTAAGATTGCTTGGAAGAAAGTGTGTAGGCCTAAGAATCAAGGAGGATTAGGCTTGAAGAGTTTGTCTAGCTGGAATGAAACTTTGTTAATTAAGCTATTTGGAATTTGGCAACTAAAAAGGACAGTCTTTGGGTCAAATGGATCAATAGTGTCAAGTAAAAAGGAAAGAACATTTGGAATGTGGATAGATGCTATTCTGATAGTTGGATGTGGAGTAACTTTTTGAATTTAAGGAATAAAGCCAGGAGACACATTTGTTATGAAATTGGCAATGGTCATAAAGCTTCTATGTGGTATGATTGGTGGTCTGATGTTCGTCCTCTGTGTGATATTATAAGCAATGATAGAATTTTGGAAGCTGGTCTTAGCTTGGAATGTACTGTATCAAACATGATTAATAACGGCAATTGGAAGTGGCCAAGTCAGTGGGTCACTCAATATCATGTTCTGAAAGATATTAAAGTTCCAGTCTTAACTAATATGGAAGATAAAGCTGTTTGGAAGTCCAATGAGAATAAGAAAGTTGATTTCTGTATCAAGGCAGCATGGGGAGATCTTAGAGATAATGATATGGAGGTTCAATGGAGCAAGCTGGTTTGGTACTCCCAAGGTATCCCATGCCATATGTTCATAGTTTGGATGGCAGTAAATGAAAGGCTTCAAACTCAAGATAGGATTATGAGATGGAATAATGATGCTAATATGAGATATCCTTTGTGCAAGAACTGACCTGATTCACATGATCATCTCCTTTTCCAATGTCAGTACTCTAAAAATGTTTGGAAAGAATTTCAAAGTATGAAAGCTCTGAAACAAGTTCCAACATCATGGAAAGAAACTGTCCTGGCTCTTGTCAAATGGTATCCTAATAAATCTATTGTTAGCATTGTAGGTAAGCTTGTGTTTTGGGCAATGGTGTATTACATCTGGCAGGAGAAAACTAAAGACTATTTTCACAAGAGATAAGAAATGAAAAAATTTTGGCTGAAATTATCAAGGATGCTGTTAGATTGAGATTAATGAGCCTAAGATATCACAAACCAATCAAGTGATACAAGTCTGTCAAAGGTGGAATGTGAAACCTATTTTTGTGAATAAAACTACCAAGTAAAGAGTATAAGGTATTGAGGTTGCAAATCTCTGAATAGAGGAGTGTTTGGTTTAGTGCTTAAATCTTTGGCAGATCTTTTTGCAGGCTACTACAGATGATTAATCCTTGTGCTTGGAGTCTATCTGGTAAAACTGTACCTTTTCTAGATCCATGTGACTTTCTGTTTGGCCTTGGAAGGAAATAGTTATGCATATGGTGTGAAAAGGAGGTTTAATTCAGTAAGATGTACCATAATAAAGGATTGATAACTGTGAAGGGTAAGTTGCTTGGGTGGATGGTGTATGATGGGTGGAATAGAGAGGTGTGTAAGATGCATGGGATTGCGACCACGCACTAGGGTTTTACTTCTCAAGGGATCTCGAGAAGCTTGAAATCCCCACCAGGCAGTGTACCTGACCGATGTAGTATAGTGTAGTGGCAAGTACGGGGGATTTGATCGTTCTCTGCGGGAATAGTGTCGTTAGGATTGAAAAGCTACTATAATAGGTCTAGGGGTGAGGGAAGATTCTTTTTGTATTTTTATATTTTAACGAAAGCAAGTAAAAATCTCGGGTTTTGAAAGAGTGGGCGGAATTAGTTTCTAGTCAACTAACCCAAATTACTGCTAATGCAAATAAAATAAAATAACAAGAAAGTAAATGGTTGTGAAAACTAATATGGAGAGAAGTGTGTTTACTTAGATTTCCTTACTCCCTAACTATCTTTTACCGATTGATTAGTGTGTATTAATTGCGTGGATGACGGATTGTATTCCTTAATACCATTGATTTGTAGTAATATTTGGAGTATTCCAAAGAAACACTCATGGAAGTATTTCCCGGGTCGTAGTCCCAACAAAGGTTGAATTGAGTTTATCGGTTCGTGATCGTGAAATCGTGTAGTGAATAGGAAAATAATTGGGAATTTGGAGTTCTACACTAAGGATATTGCAATAACGAATAAAAACAAGCAATAAAGCTAAGGGAACAAGTAACGGGGCATAGGGATACCTAAAACGTAAAATAACCTAAAACGCGAATTAAAATAAACATAAACGCGCAAAATAAAAAAGTGAATTTAAGGCATTAATGATCCTACGGGTGTGAAAATGATTTTCCTACGTTCTAAAGGACAAAAGAAAATTTTAGGAAATAAAAAAATATTATTTTGACTTTTCATTTAATTATTATTAATTAAAAACTAATTTTAACTATTTAAAATATACTAAAAAGCTGTTTATTATGAAATAAACTAGAAAAATAAAAATTTAATTTTTAAAATTCTAAAATAACCTAATAATAATTTTAAATCTGAAAAAGATTTTTTGGACTTTTTATGAATTATTATTAATTAAAAAGGATTTAAAAAATACTTAAAAACTATTTTTAATTCTTATAAATACTAAATGACTTAGGAAAATTATGAGATTTTTCAGATAATTCTTAAATATTATTAAAAACCTAGGAAAAATAAAATTACTAAATTCTAAACCCTAATAAGCACTTTAGGGCAAATAAGCAGTTTGAATAAGGCCTTATTTATAAGCAAATAAGCACTAGAATGCACCAAAAGCTTAGGAAGGTGTAATATACTAGGAAGAACTCAATTCAACTAAGAAAACTCAAATAAGCCTAGGCCGTAAGCCAAATTCAATCCACTCTTTTGGACAGAAACAAAGCCTAAGGACCCTACTTAGAGCTTAATAATAAGCACCTAAATAAGCAGTTCAGTGCAGGAAAAGGGGCAAAAGCAAGATAACCTAGGATACAACTTAAAAAACCTAAAAGCCCTAATTTTAACACCCAATTACTGCCTTAAATTAGGCCTAGAACAGGTGACTTGTGGGCAGGTTGTATGCAGTTAGTTGACTTTCTAATTGCACCAGAACTTTGACTAATCTCAATTCCAACAGATTAAAACTTACCCTACATGTAAACCTAAGTTGTTTAAACACTAAAATTACTGAGATAGACACAAAATGCA
Organism: Artemisia annua; assembly: GCA_014162995.1. Taxonomy (NCBI): domain Eukaryota; kingdom Viridiplantae; phylum Streptophyta; class Magnoliopsida; order Asterales; family Asteraceae; genus Artemisia; species Artemisia annua. Next base: position 134,482 of record LBNU01027465.1, on the reverse strand, counting down.
ACCATACACAAAAGAGCAGATTCAAAATTGCAAGTATATAGGCAGATTTGAGATTCTCAGTGAGTTTTGACTTTCTGCTTTTAACCTATGGTTTTTATGCTCCTATTGATTCTTATGTGACCTAAGGGGACTACTTGTGTAGGTAAATCAACAAAGGAAAAACAAAAACTTAGGTAGACTAGCTGATCCAAACAACCCTATAACTAAGCAATTTGTTGGCATAAATATTAGGATATTTATATTACGATATTTAATCTAAACATCCTCTTCATGTTTTGATGATGACAAAGATGTAAGTTACAACACATAACGTAAAGTGTTTAAGTTACTTGTGATCACAAATCATGTATGCATTCATACGTCAACGTCTCTCGACATCTCAACGTCTCGAGTATGCTTCAACAATCACTTAAGGTATGAATAAACAAGTGCTTAATACATCTCATGATCAAAGGGGTATTTAATTAATTACTACAAAGTTTATTTAATTATATAAACATATTATATATTTTTGAAAAACACTTTTGGTAATAAAGAAAATTGTTTTAATCATTCTAAATATATGAATTCAAATTTTTAACCAAAATCAGTTAGTTTTTCACCAAATAAACTTTCCTCACTAAAAGACAATTTTTCTGGCCGTTACAGCTGGGCGGCCCCCTTAATTTTAAGGGGGCCGGCCACAATTAAGGGGACCGGCCACGCTCCCCTGTCAGAAAATGTCAGAATTTTTCTCCTATAAATACCACCTTAAATCTGGTATTTTTCCCAAGCTTTGCACGAAACTTTTCAGATCTAAATCTCTCTAAACATCTTCTAAAACCCTTTGATCATAAGATTATTAATCTTTGTTTCAAGTGATCCAATCCTCTATCATTCAAAGTGCAAGAGAAGAATACTTCTTACCATCAAGTCAAAGAAGTATTAGAGTCTAGTTAGTATTGATGTGAAGATGTAGAAACAAGTTGTGTAAGTATATGTAATAAGTAGATCAAGATGATCTTACTTAGTAGTGAGTCATGAAGTCATGAAGTTGTGAAGTAGTGAAGAAGTAATGAAGGTGTGAAGTAGTGAATAAGTCATGAAGTTGTGAAGTAGTGAAGATGTTGTGAAGTTGTGAAGTCGTGAAGTCGTGAAGAAGTCATGAAGTCGTGAAGTCGTGAAGAAGTCGTGAATTTGTGAAGAAGTTGTGTAGTGATTGAAGTCATGTCGTGAGATTGGTTCTAGCTACTATTAGAACCCGACATTTAGCTTAGTGTCATTAAATAATGTAAGCAACGTTGTGTAAGGTTTTCTCCGCCAAAAGGGAGCTTGTTGAGTAGTGAATAAAACTCTCGCGTAGGTGACTCGGGTAGTGGAGTAGGGCAAGGAAGGAGACCTTGTAGCCGAACCACTATAAATCATCGTGTCCGGTTTGCATCTTCTTTCTCTTATCTCTTTACATTTACTCTTGCATTTATCGCTTTATATCTATGCTTGCATATATGTGTTGGGTGTTGCTTATATTGTCATGATGATTGATTGTGTTATAGTTGTAAGTTAATATTGTGATGATGTGCATAATTATATGATATGATCGACTACATTATTATTCACACTCCTCATATTGAGTTTAACTTAATAGATGATTTGATATAAAAGGTTTTAAGATTTCAAAAGGAAAACATATTCACATAAAGATAAACCAAAGCTTTATTTATAAAACTAAGTTTTGAAAACAAACTCAAAAGTACAAATATATAATTAATCATATTGATTATATATTGTTTTCATAATAAACTCTAATTGAAGGTTTTTCAAACAAACATTTTATAAAACGAAAAAGAGGGGAAAACTATTCAACCCCCCCCTTCTAGTTTTCCACACAATTTAACTAAAGTTTTAGGTTCTAAGCTTAGCTATACTAACCTATTAATCTAACTATATTTCTTAGCTGTATTTGAGACTAAATGAACCTAAAAACTACCACTGAACAACTAGAAAACACAAATGCAGGTTGAACAATCACAAAAGGAACACAAAGTTGAGTAATTAGGCAAAGTCTGACTTATTGCTTTTAACTTACTAGTTTAATGCTTGGACTAAGTTACTATTGCCTATGGTAGTCTATTCATGCAGGAAGAACAACAACAAATCAACAAGAACACACAAAACAGGACAGATCCAAACACCCCTAAATGACTCTATAATACTAACTTTTCAAGTTTTAGACTTTGATTACCCAACCTAATGAACAAAACAAATAACTTAACCATATTAGCAGCTAATTAAATAGTAAGATCCAACTAAGAACATTAAGAACTCAATAATGCAGGTAAGGCTATATTTAGGCAGTAAGAAATGGGAACAAACAGTGGGTACACAAAACTATGCTAGGACATAAGATAAGCATCAAGTAAGCTATTAACTACTAAATTGAACACATGTAAGAAGATGTAATCTAAAAAGCAGCAACTAAACTAAGAATTGCTAAAAGTAAAAGATGACTTACTTGAAAATTATGCAAAGAGAATGATCTAGGATCCTATAAGGTGAGATAAGCTCACTTAAACTATGGAAAAGCTTAAAGAGCTTATCAAAAGGGGTATGATCTTTAACAAGCTTATGTACCCTTAGGTTATTATTATTATTTCAAAGATTTTTATATTATTTTTGGATTTTTAGCAAAATGAAAATTAAGCAAACTTTAAACTTGCAAAAGCTTTTAACAAACTTAAAACTATTAAATGAAGCAGAAATTAGAGAACTTGGAACATAAACAAGCTTAAATTAAGAATTGCTTAAAAACGTTAAAGACTGAATTTCATTAAATCTTGTAAAAGCATTACAGGAAATCATAATACATTAAATTTAACCAGAAACAAGCTAATTTATCCTACACTAAGCTATTCTACCCCTACTCCTAATGAATCAAATGTGAAGGAGATGAGGTCCTTATATAGCCACAGGTAGAGAGGAGCTTAGGGTTCTGTCAAGCTTCCAGAAGCACAATTCTCAGCCGTTAATCCTTCTTCTTATCTCAATGTTGACATCCCACTCATCTTTGACCCTTGGATCACAACCTTATCTTCAATATGCGTAACACTATCCAATATGCGCCCTAGGGTTGGCCACGTATGCTGGGAAGTGTCAACATCCTCTGACATGTCAGCTTCTTCTAGAAGGCTTCAAACCTCGTACTTAATTTGATGCCGAGTAACTTTGGGGATAGCAGGGTAAATGGGGTGAGGGTGAAGAACAGTGAAAGGCGGGTAAGGGTGTGTTTGGTTTATTTATTATTTTGTTCTTTGATTATTTGACCGGGTGTTTGTTTTATTTGTGGGTCGGGTTAATTTTGTAATTGGGTTGGGGTATAAGTAAAATTGGGCTTGAGGTAGTAAAAGGAGTGGTGGGTTTGGATTAAATAAAATGGGATGTTGGGCCACTGGATTTGGTTAAAAGGTTTGGCAGATTTGTAGTAATAGATTTTTAGGATTTAAATCTTGCCAAGGACTATTTATGCCACTTTTGTAATTTGAAGGACTAATCTTGACAAATTTGCAAAGTACTTCCAAGGACTATCTTTGACAATAATGAATCTTCAAGGATTATTTTTGACAAAGTGAGCTCCATTATTGATCCGAACTTGAAAAATGCTTCCCGGCCTCGGCTTTAGTACACTCTTTCATTTCTCGTGCTCGGTTTTGTCGATTTCCCATGATTTTTTGTCCTTTTCTTATAAATCCATGCCTGCACATTCAAAAACACAAAAACACGAATATTTGGCAATTATGGGTTGGTTTTTGGTCAATTTGGTCGGGTTTTGGTCAATAGAAGGTATGTGAAAATACACATACCAAAATCCCCCAGACTAAGGTATTGCCGTGTCCTCACGCAAAGTAATCACGTCACGCTCTTGAGATAAATAATTTAGAAACTCTTTTTACTAACTTTGGAAAGTAGCAAGAACGTTCAAAAGAGATTTCAAAATCATTTATTCCCTAAAACGCTCGTATATCCATTTTATTTAACGTACTAACTTTACACTACGTATTTTTGTATTTTTATATTTTTCATACTTTATTCTTGTGACGTTATGTTTACTTTCATTATTATGCAATAACGTTTAGGGTCAAAAAGTAGGAACACGTCTCATGGAGAAGTGACCATACGGATAAAATTCATCGTCCCTAACTAAGCTTAAAAACGAGATCACAGCCTACTTACAAGTTAGATGCTAACGCTACTCATGGAAGTTACTTGTGTAATAACCTCTCGCTCCCATATCTTATTTTTGTATCTACTTATTTTATTTTTGTGAGAAATGAATTTCTTCAATTTTCTCGTTTCGATACATTTATTCCGATAAAGATACTAAGTTAAAACGCTAAGTAGCTTTCGATCTTCGCTTAAGAATCGTTGCCATAAAAATGAGGTCCACATCAAGGAATTAGGACACAAACTAACTCATATACATATACATCAATGAATCGAACTCATACATAATCATAGACATTAGTTGTGGAGTACTACACGTGCACCTCATGTGACTAATCTAGGATCATCCACATGCACCTCACGCGCCAACAACTTGTCTTACAACAATAGCACTAATCAATCCATACTTATTCATAACTTTTCATACTTTTTTTTAACATAATCATGGAACTTTATGGGTAGTTCCAAAACCACATGCATAACTAGAAATCCAAAAGCGGGATTTCTAATCAACTTATTACACTAATGACTTTACTTAAGACGTATCCTTGATGTGTACCCAATTTTTAAAGCAAAGATTCTCTTAAGACGATAAAAAAACTAAATTTCGCCCAAACGTAACATCTTTAATTATTTATACACATAATATGGGGTGAAACAAGTTGGTGGGAGCAAAAAGCCACAAGTACCTACGATGAGCTCTAAAGAGAACCAACTACTCCACGCTTAGCATCTAACTTCTAAATAAACTCTATCATTTCTCGTTCTCCGCATTTTGAAAATATCAAATAATGAGATCCGCGGATGCTTAGCCGATAATCAAGCCACGCATATATAAAGTCAAATACGGGAACTTGCAAACTCTTAGAAATAATTCGCGTTTCATAGCTCCTAGTGTAAGAGACTAGCGAAAGCTCTTCAAGCCATGCATGTTAAAAGTTAAGTACGGGAGCCGACAAAAGAGTAGCTCCTTGTGTACAAGACTAGCAAAAGCTTTTGTGATCATCATTGGTTAAGGGAACTAGCTAGGGCTCAACACGACCGGATCAAGTCAAAATTTTATTCCTACTCTCGCCAGCTGGAAAGTCAACAAGGTGTCAAAATACTTATTATATTTTTGCACATCTTTTTCAACTTTTTCACATTTTTTTGTGCTTTTTTACTTCATTTTCATCATTTTTTCTTTGAAATTTTTCAAAATTTTTTCAATTTTTTTCAGTATTTTAGCAAAAACGGGGTTGCGAGAGTAAACGGCTAAATGAAAGTGCAAGGCAAAAATCAAATCGAAGATTCACCCCCCCCCCCCAGACTAAAGGTAAACATTGTCCTTAATGTTTCAAAGGTAAGGGTAATCCTACGTAAAATCTAAGGCCGTTTATTAATTATGCCAAATAGATAAACGTTAGTCGATAAGATTAGGATATATGGATGAGCAACGAATGATGAAACTCGAGTTGAGACAAAACAACGAGCACGAGAGTCTTCATTATTCGGCAAATCCTGGACATACACAAACAACCACGAAACACGAGAAATGGAAGAGGTCGCCCTCATCACGTCACATTAGAAAATAAGAAAGAAAATAGAAAGGATAAGCATGGGGTGCCTCCCACGAAGCGCTTGTTTATTATCGAGTCGTATAGCTTAGACTCGCCCCGAATTTACTTAATCTTGGGGGAGCAAATGGAACGGACACCCGGCAAAAACGGAGATGCCGGGGTCAAAAACGGTATCCTCACTCCCGGAGGAGTGGAAAGATGGAGAAACGATGGGATAAATGAAGAATGGGTGAAACACTCGGATGATAATAGCAAATTCAATATCTGAATCACGGGTGGGTTGGGTGGGTAAAATTTTAAGCACCGGATCATCATGATCATAAATCTCGTCCACCATTCCAAAAATAACGTCATTCGTAAAATCTACATCCGGTGGCTTCGCGGGTGGACGAGAAGACGGAAAATCAAATAGAAATGAGTCGGAATCGGGAATCAAGTCATCATCATTAATAAGCACATCATTCTCGTCATTCTCAATACCCGGTGGTATCGAGTCATCCGAAGCAAGAAATCGATCGACAACCTCTATAAGAGGGTCACGTGACCGATTATCGGAAATAGGTAAAGAGTCGATCTCAAAATGAAAGCACTCGTAATCCGGAAGAGAGATATCAGCATGAATAGTGGGACTGCCACTACTCGTCTCTTCAAATCGAAAAATTTCAAGCTCGGGTAAAAAGTCACTATCCATAACGGGGATAGGAGAAGAAGTCGGAGGATTATTCAATGCATCGATATTAGAAATGAGAAGATAAACGTTAGATAATTTCTCACGAAGAGCTTCATCTTTCATTGTCATCATTCTCTTCATTCTCTTATTCTAAGCTGACGAGCTCAGAAGATACTTCCTCAACATATTCGATGTCTCCACAAGATAAAGAATCGTCATTGTCGGAATCGGAGAACATTTCAACATGATCATTAAAATTGTCAAGAGGAGGTAACTCAAACTCTTCTGCCGTATCAAAAATATATTTCTCAAAATCGGGTAAAGAATCCTTGAGCTCGGGCTGCAAAGGATCTGACGGCTCAACAATATCATCAACGTTGTCATTCTTCGGAGGGAGAGAAGGTGACGGTTCTTCATTCAATAAGTTTTCAAGGAAAAGAATATCCCCCTCCGGATCAAAAGTAGAGTCATCAACTATCGTCGAAATAGAATCATTATTAGCAAGAAAGGTATCGATCTCATCCAAAATGGGGTCACTTCCCTCAACCGGTGTGAGAGAAGGATGGAAAGAGTCGGGGAGGATAGATTCAGAAGTCGGAGTGGGATTGCCACTCGAAGTATTATTGTTGTCATATATACCAAATAAAGTTCTTAGGATCCGCCTCTGCTCCTCTGCAAACAATTCTTCCATGCTTTTTTTCTCCATTATCTTCGACGGTTGTTGTAAAAAATGATGAAGACATAAATGAGAATTAAATGGATAGAAGGTGAGAGAAAAAGAATCAAACGATAAGAGGATAAGAAGAGTATTTTTGGATTTTTATGTTGGAAAAACAAAGGAAAAACAAAATTTAAAATCAATTTTGAAAAAGAAAATATTTTTGGGTTTTTAGAAAAATGAAAAACAAATTAAGAGAGATAAAATATTTTTGGATTTTTTATGTTTTGAAAATATTTACAAAAAACAATAACTTCACGGGGAAGGATCTTCAAAACACGAAAACAACGAACGGAATCGACGCACTCTTCTCAAGCCTTCCCCGGCAGCGGCGCCATTTTGATTTGTAGTAATATTTGGAGTATTCCAAAGAAACACTCGTGGAAGTATTTCCCGGGTCGTAGTCCCAACGAAGGTTGAATTGAGTTTATCGGTTCGTGATCGTGAAATCGTGTAGTGAATAGGAAAATAATTGGGAATTTGGAGTTCTACACTAAGGATATTGCAATAACGAATAAAAACAAGCAATAAAGCTAAGGGAACAAGTAACGGGGCATAGGGATACCTAAAACGTAAAATAACCTAAAACGCGAATTAAAATAAACGTACACGCACAAAATAAAAAGTGAATTTAAGGCATTATTGATCCTACGGGTGTGAAAATGATTTTTCTACGTTCTAAAAGACAAAAGAAGATTTTAGGAAATAGAAAAATATTATTTTAACTTTTTATTTAATTATTATTAATTAAAAACTAATTTTAACTATTTAAAATATACTAAAAAGCTATTTATTATGAAATAAACTAGAAAAATAAAATTTTAATTTTTAAAATTCTAAAATAACCTAATAATAATTTTAAATCTGAAAAATATTTTTTGGACTTTTTATGAATTATTATTAATTAAAAAAAATACTTAAAAACTATTTTTAATTCTTATAAATACTAAATGACTTAGGAAAATTATGAAAATTTTCAGATAATTCTTAAATATTATTAAAAACCTAGGAAAAATAAAATTACAAAATTCTAAACCCTAATAAGCACTTTAGGGCAAATAAGCAGTTTGAATAACGCCTTATTTATAAGCAAATAAGCACTAGAATGCACCAAAAGCTTAGGGAAGGTGTAATATACTAGGACGAACTCAATTCAACTAAGAAAACTCAAATAAGCCTAGGCCGTAAGCCAAATTCAATCCACTCTTTTGGACAAAAACAAAGCCTAAGGACCCTACTTAGAGCTTAATAATAAGCACCTAAATAAGCAGTTCAGTGCAAGGAAAAGGGGGCAAAAGCAAGATAACCTAGGATACTACTTAAAAAACCTAAAAGCCCTAATTTTAACACCCAATTACTACCTTAAATTAGGCCTAGAACAGGTGACTTGTGGGCAGGTTGTATGCAGTTAGTTGACTTTCTAATTGCACTAGAACTTTGACTAATCTCAATTCCAACAGATTAAAACTTACCCTAGATGTAAACCTAAGTTGTTTAAACAATAAAAATACTGAGATAGACACAAAATGCATCCATACACAAAAGAGCAGATTCAAAATTGCAAGTATATAGGCAGATTTGAGATTCTCAGTGAGTTTTGACTTTCTGCTTTTAACCTATGGTTTTTATGCTCCTATTGATTCTTATGTGACCTAAGGGTACTACTTGTGCAGGTAAATCAATAAAGGAACAACAAAAACTTAGGTAGACTAGCTGATCCAAACAACCCTATAACTAAGCAATTTAACTAAATTTTTAGGTTCTAAGCTTAGCTATACTAACCTATTGATCTAACTATATTTCTTAGCTGTATTTGAGACTAAATGAACCTAAAAACCTACCACTGAACAACTAGAAAACACAAATGCAGGTTGAACAATCACAAAAGGAACACAAGGTTGAATAATTAGGCAAAGTCTGACTTATTGCTTTTAACTTACTAGTTTAATGCTTGGACTAAGTTACTATTGCCTATGGTAGTTTATTCATGCAGGAAGAACAACAACAAATCAACAAGAACACACAAAACAAGACAGATCCAAACACCCTTAAATGACTCTAACACTAACTTTTCAAGTTTTAAACTTTGATTACCCAACCTAATGAACAAAACAAATAACTTAACCATATTAGCAGCTAATTAAACAGTAAGATCCAACTAAGAACATTAAGAACTCAATAATGCAGGTAAGGCTATATTTAGGCAGTAAGAAATGGGAACAAACAGTGGGTATACAAAACTATGCTAGGACATAAGACAAGCATCAAGTAAGCTATTAACTACTAAATTGAACACATGTAAGCAGATGTAATCTAAAAAGCAGCAACTAAACTAAGAATTGCTAAAAGTAAAAGATGACTTACTTGAAAATTATGCAAAGAGAATGGTCTAGGATCCTGGAAGGTGAGATAAGCTCACTTAAACTATGGAAAAGCTTAATGAGCTTATCAAAAGGGGTATGATCTTTAACAAGCTTATGTACCCTTAGGTTATTATTATTATTATTATTATTATTATTATTATTATTATTATTATTATTATTATTATTATTATTATTATTATTATTATTATTATTATTATTATTATTATTATTATTATTATTATTATTATTTCAAAGATTTTTATATTATTTTTGGATTTTTAGCAAAATGAAAATTAAGCAAACTTTAAACTTGCAAAAGCTTTTAACAAACTTAAAACTATTAAATGAAGTAGAAATTAGAGAACTTGGAACATAAACAAGCTTAAATTGAGAATTGCTTAAAAACGTTAAAGACTAAATTTCATTAAATCTTGTAAAAGCATTACAGGAAATCATAATACATTAAATTTAACCAGAAACAAGCTAATTTATCCTACACTAAGCTATTCTACCCCTACTCCTAATGAATCAAATGTGAAGGAGATGAGGTCCTTATATAGCCACAGGTAGAGAGGAGCTTAGGGTTCTGTCAAGCTTCCAGAAGCACAATTCTCAGCCGTTAATCCTTCTTCTTATCTCAATGTCGACATCCCACTCATCTTTGACCCTTAGATTACAACCTTATCTTCAATATGCGTAACACTGTCCAATAGGCGCCCTAGGATTGGCCACGTATGCTGGGAAGTGTCAACATCCTCTGACATGTCAGCTTCTTCTAGAAGGCTTCAAATCTCGTACTTAATTTGATGCCGAGTAACTTTGGGGATAGCAGGGTAAATGGGGTGAGGGTGAAGAACAGTGAAAGGCGGGTAAGGGTGTGTTTGGTTTATTTATTATTTTTGTTCTTTGATTATTTGACCGGGTGTTTGTTTTATTTGTGGGTCGGGTTAATTTTGTAATTGGGTTGGGGTATAAGTAAAATTGGGCTTGAGGTAGTAAAAGGAGTGGTGGGTTTGGATTAAATAAAATGGGATGTTGGGCCACTGGATTTGGTTAAAAGGTTTGGCAGATTTGTAGTAATAGATTTTTAGGATTTAAATCTTGCCAAGGACTATTTATGCCACTTTTGTAATTTGAAGGACTAATCATGACAAATTTACAAAGTACTTCCAAGGACTATCTTTGACAATAATGAATCTTCAAGGATTAGTTTTGACAAAGTGAGCTCCATTATTGATCCGAACTTGAAAAATGCTTCCCGGCCTCGGCTTTAGTACACTCTTTCATTTCTCGTGCTCGGTTTTGTCGATTTCCCATGATTTTTCGTCCTTTTCTTATAAATCCATGCCTGCACATTCAAAAACACAAAAACACGAATATTTGGCAATTATGGGTTAGTTTTTGGTCAATTTGGTCGGGTTTTGGTCAATAGAAGGTATGTGAAAATACACATACCAAAATCCCCCAGACTAAGGTATTGCCGTGTCCTCACGCAAAGTAATCGCGTCACGCTCTTGAGATAAATAATTTAGAAACTCTTTTTACTAACTTTGGAAAGTAGCAAGAACGTTCAAAAGAGATTTCAAAATCATTTATTCCCTAAAACGCCCCGAATATCCATTTTATTTAACGTACTAACTTTACACTACTTATTTTTGTATTTTTATATTTTTCATACCTTATTCTTGTGACATTATGTTGACTTTCATTATTATGCAATAACGTTTAGGGTCAAAAAGTAGGAACACGTCTCATGGAGAAGTGGCCATACGGATAAAATTCATCGTCCCTGATTTTTCACAAGCCCCCAAACTAAGCTTAAAAACGAGATCACAGCCTACTTACAAGTTAGATGCTAACGCTACTCATGGAAGTTACTTGTGTAATAACTTCTCGCTCCCATATCTTATTTTTGTATCTACTTATTTTATTTTTGTGAGAAATGAATTTCTTCAATTTTCTCGTTTCGATACATTTATTCCGATAAAGATACTAAGTTAAAATGCTAAGTAGTTTTCGATCTTCTCTTAAGAATCGTTGCCTTAAAAATGAGGTCCACATCAAGGAATTAGGATACAAACTAACTCATATACATATACATCAATGAATCGAACTCATACATAATCATCGACATTAGTTGTGGAGTACTACACGTGCACCTCATGTGACTAATCTAGGATCATCCACATGCACCTCACGAGCCAACAACTTGTCTTACAACAATAGCACTAATCAATCCATACTTATTCATAACTTTTCATACTTTTTTTTTTTAACATAATCATGGAACTTTACGGGTAGTTCCAAAACCACATGCATAACTAGAAATCCAAAAGCGGGATTTCTAATCAACTTATTACACTAATGACTTTACTTAAGACGTATCCTTGATGTGTACCCAATTTTTAAAGCAAAGATTCTCTTAAGACGATAAAAAACTAAATTTCGCCCAAACGTAACATCTTTAATTATTTATACACATAATATGGGGTGAAACAAGTTGGTGGGAGCAAAAAGCCACAAGTACCTACGATGAGCTCTAAAGAGAACCAACTACTCCACGCTTAGCATCTAACTTCTAAATAAACTCTATCATTTCTCGTTCTCCGCATTTTGAAAATCTCAAATAATGAAATCCGCGGATGCTTAGCCGATAATCAAGCCACGCATATATAAAGTCAAATACGGGAACTTGCAAACTCTTAGAAAGAATTCGCGTTTCATAGCTCCTAGTGTAAGAGACTAGCGAAAGCTCTTCAAGCCATGCATGTTAAAAGTTAAGTACGGGAGCCGACAAAAGAGTAGCTCCTTGTGTACAAGACTAGCAAAAGCTTTTGTGATCGTCATTGTTTAAAGGAACTAGCTAGGGCTCAACACGCCCGGATCAAGTCAAATTTTATTTCTACTCTCGCCAGCTGGAAAGTCAACAAGGTGTCAAAACACTTATTATATTTTTGCACATCTTTTTCAACTTTTTCACATTTTTTTGTGCTTTTTTACTTCATTTTCATCATTTTTTCTTTGAAATTTTTCAAAATTTTTTCAATTTTTTTCAGTATTTTAGGAAAAACGGGGTTGCGAGAGTAAACGGCTAAATGAAAGTGCAAGGCAAAAATCAAATTGAAGATTCACCCCCCCAGACTAAAGGTAAACATTGTCCTCAATGTTTCAAAGGTAAGGGTAATCCTACCGTAAAATCTAAGGCCGTTTATTAATTATGCCAAATAGATAAACGTTAGTCGATAAGATTAGGATATATGGATGAGCAACGAATTATGAAACTCGAGTTGAGACAAAACAACGAGCACGAGAGTCTTCATTATTCGGCAAATCCTGGACATACGCAAACAACCACGAAACACGAGAAATTGAAGAGGTCGCCCTCCTCACGTCACATTAGAAAATAAGAAAGAAAATAGAAAGGATAAGCATGGGGTGCCTCCCACGAAGCGCTTGTTTATTATCGAGTCGTATAGCTTAGACTCGCCCCAAATTTACTTAATCTTGGGGGAGCAAATGGAAGGGACACCCGGCAAAAACGGAGATGCCGGGGTCAAAAACGGTATCCTCACTCCCGGAGGAGTGGAAAGATGGAGAAACGATGGGATAAATGAAGAATGGGTGAAACACTCGGATGATAATAGCAAATTCAATATCTGAATCACGGGTGGGTTGGGTGGGTAAAATTTTAAGCACCAGATCATCATGATCATAAATCTCATCCACCACTCCAAAAATAACGTCATTCGTAAAATCTACATCCGGTGGCTTCGCGGGTGGACGAGAAGACGGAAAATCAAATAGAAATGAGTCGGAATCGGGAATCAAGTCATCATCATTAATAAGCACATCATTCTTGTCATTCTCAATACCCGGTGGTATCGAGTCATCCGAAGCAAGAAATCGATCGACAACCTCTAAAAGAGGGCCACGTGATGGATTATCGGAAATAGGTAAAGAGTCGATCTCAAAATGAAAGCACTCGTAATCCGGAAGAGAGATATCAGCATGAATAGTGGGACTGCCACTACTCGTCTCTTCAAATCGAAAAATTTCAAGCTCGGGTAAAAAGTCACTATCCATAACGGGGATAGGAGAAGAAGTCGGAGGATTATTCAATGCATCGATTTTAGAAATGAGAAGATAAACGTTAGATAATTTCTCACGAAGAGCTTCATCTTGAATTTCATTGTCATCATTCTCTTCATTCTCTTCTTCTAAGCTGACGAGCTCAGAAGATACTTCCTCAACATATTTGATGTCTCCACAAGATAAAGAATCGTCATTGTCGGAATCGGAGAACATTTCAACATGATCATTAAAATTTTTAAGAGGAGGTAACTCAAACTCTTCTGCCGTATCAAAAACATATTTCTCAAAATCGGGTAAAGAATCCTTGAGCTAGGGCTGCAAAGGATCTGACGGCTCAACAATATCATCAACGTTGTCGTTCTTCGGAGGGAGAGAAGGTGACGGTTCTTCATTCAATAAGTTTTCAAGGAAAAGAATATCCCCCTCCGGATCAAAAGTAGAGTCATCAAATATCGTCGAAATAGAATCATTATTAGCAAGAAAGGTATCGATCTCATCCAAAACGGGGTCACTTCCCTCAGCCGGTGTGAGAGAAGGATGGAAAGAGTCGGGGAGGATAGATTCAGAAGTCGGAGTGGGATTGCCACTCGAAGTATTATTGTCGTCATATATACCAAATAAAGTTCTTAGGATCCGCCTCTGCTGCTCTGCAAACAATTCTTCCATGCTTTTTTTCTCCATTATCTTCGACGGTTGTTATAAAAAATGATGAAGACATAAATGAGAATTAAACGGATAGAAGGTGAGAGAAAAAGAATCAAACGATAAAAGGATAAGAAGAGTATTTTTGGAATTAAACACAAAGAAAACTTAGCCTAGCATGTTAAACAAAAGACAAGAACAAGATAGAATCAAACAACACATAGACATATTGAATGATTAATTGATTACTTATCTTCAATGTAACATGAGAGATCCAAGGGTATAAAACCCTTAAAAAAGCTGCAAAAATCGTCTAGGGTTTCTCTCTAAAAAGCTCCACACTTATGACTAAAAATTATGTGAATATATATAGAAAAACAGATCTGACGACATCACGTTATGGACTTGACGCCGTCACCTCTCCGTAGTTAGGGTTTCTTGATAGCCTTCTTGACGCCGTCCCCCTTTAATCTCCCAAATTGTGTTCTGGCCCGTCAAGGCTTGACGCCGTCAAGCGTGGTCTTGACGCTGTCAAGGTACTGTTCCAGCAGATTTTTGACACTTTGTCGAATTCTTCACTTTTATGCTCCGAAAACGTCCAAAATGCTTCCTTTTCCAGAATTTCTCTCCAAAGTACCTAAAATGACAAAAGGAACGATTTAGGGCGATATTTGATCAAATAAATACGATTTAGGGCTTAAATGACCCCTGAAAAGCGGTACATTTTTCGCCTCATCAAATACCCTTATACTTGAGATTTGCTTGTCCTCAAGCAAATGCGCTTTTATTCTAATCAAAATACATGTTAGGGGTTATTTAACGCTAATATAAAAGTAATTACAACAAATAATCATTCCACTTTAATCATAATAAGCACGGAGATGACATACTAGCACCTCACAAGTAGTGTTTAGATACTCATATCTCTCAGGTGTCATAGAAGTATATCTCATAAATGAAAATGGACAATATCTCTCACTACCTGTCATAGCAAATAGATTACCATAGGCTTGGGAAAGGATCGAAAACCTTCTCCACTAGGCGTAAGCACCTAAGATAAACTATCAAAGAGGACTTTACAAAAGGGTTGTAATGAGGTGTAGGGATATGATAAACACGGTTTTGTTGGATAAGGGAGATTTTACTGGTGGCGAGTTAAAGATCTTGATTAATTACATGTACAATATGGCGTTGCTAAGCCAAGACTAGACTCGACTAACGCTAATCAAAAACATAAAATAAACATAAAAAGAAACGGGATGGTAGTCCGTATATTTTTTCTACTTTTCTTTTTCTCATTTTTTTGTATTTTTCTTGATTTTTCGATTTTTTTTTCTTTTATTTTATTTATTTATTTTTTTTTTTTGCATACATTCTTGCCCTACCATCCAAAATAATACATCATAGGGGCCTCGGTTCTCCCCTTACACTTGAACTTTTACATACTTTACAAATAACTAATCTAATGACTCGAATTAAGATAATCGAAACACTTGGAGTACTTTTAAAATATGTAGCACATTATGGGGGTAATAATGTTGTTCTTCCCCCATTATCATTAATATTACTTTTACCCATGGTCAATCGTCCAACAATATGTACAGCATATATGCCTACTGCAACTACTCTTGATTAATGCTCTAGGTTTACGAAGTGTGTCAACAATATGCATAAAGGTGAGTGATAGTAGGCCTAAGGCCCGATTTGGTCCTGTCTTTACAGTGGGTTTCAAATCTTCCTTTAAGTAAGATTCTTAAAGTTAGAATGAAAGATAGCTCGGAGAGGGTACTGGGATATCGTGTACTAAAAATGAGTACAACACAAGGGTGTGGGAGAATTACTTGACTTTATTAGTCAAGTCATTGGCTTCATTGGTCAAGTAATTATAATACGGGTTTAAAAACAAGGGTTATCCTAATGCCTCTTATCATGTAGTAAATCTAACTACACGAATGTAGTCTCACTTGTGGATTCGGGATGGTCCTAACGCAAGTTCTAGAATCTAAGTGCTACCGGTACACACCCAAGCATTAAAGATGAATGCTTTTCCTACCAATTCTAGAGGCGAACCTCACATATTTGGGGTGGAAAATTTTTTAGTGGTACGTTTTTTGTGCTAGTCATATAACTCCTATCCATGAGACGCACATTAAGACTAAAGTTTCACTCCTAAATGTTGTAAAAATTTTAAATTTGGCATTAAAATTGCCCTAACAGGTATTTCTCTCAGTTTTATTACACATCTACCTTTGAACAAACAAAAATCAAGTGTAATTGCATTCTCTAAGGTATCGTAATTTACCCCCCCCCCCCCTACACTTAAGATGAACATTGTCCCCAATGTTCAAACAATAAGATGTAAAAGTAAATAAGGTAAAAGAATGAAATCAAATACTCCCCTGATTCGCTCGGTAGATAAAGGGGTAACATGGTTAGATCTTCTTCCAAGAGAATGAACACTCAAAGCTTCCCTTCCGAATATAAATCATCTTCTTGTCCCAAATAACCTGTTAAACCTGAGAAAACAAACACGAAACCGGCATAACATCGGCGGGATAAATCTGTATAAGGATATAATGCTTGAGGAATGAATATTTTGCAGATTCCTGGAGTTTATAAGTTAGAGATTTTATAAATCACTTTATGATTCCAGAAGAAAAACAAAACTTTCAAAAAATATTCCAGAAAACTGAACTTGACGGCGTCAGCCTGGAGCTTGACGCCGTCAGAAGTGATCTGACAGATTTCTCATGTTAAGTTTCCGGAAAATTTCTGAAAAAACTCAATTCTTACTTCCTGGAAATCCTGCAAAATATCATTATGACTCGATACAAGCATTTGACTCAAACAATTACTAATATGTATGTCAATTTAATATTGTTATGATTCATGTTCATTTGTTCTTATAAACCGATTTAGATTTCCCTTACACTTATCTTTTGCAAAATACCTTTATATGTAGTTAAGACGAAGTTAAAAACAAAATAAAGCATTTTCACAATTTAGTTTGAAGTGTGAATCAATAACAATAAAATAAAACATATATACTGAACCAAATAAAATCAAACAAACAAACAAAACAAATAAAGCAATTAAGCTTGGGTTGCCTCCCAAGAAGCGCTTTTCTTTATTAACGAGTCTTGTAGCTAGACTCAAAGTTACGGGCTCTATTATGTGACTCCATCATTGGTCACATCCTCTAGGTCATCCTCGGGCTTAGTCTTATATTCCGGACCTAGTTGCAAACATTAATAGAACCCAAATATCCTACTCATGACATAGTCTACTCCTCTTCTCCTATCCTTGTCATTCCTATAGTAGACCGCTTGCTTGTGCTCCTTCTCGATGTTTGAGAAGAGTCGGTATTGCTCTATCTTATAAGGCATTTGGTAAGCTATATCATCGGTCTCGTCCCTGAATCTAACTATCCCTAGAGATGGGTCATAATTCATTTTAGAGGCCTCAACAAACGGCTTCCCAAAAACTACTTGAGTTAAGCATGTGTCAACTACCGGACGAATATCCTCAACGATCACGAAGTCGGTGACGTAGGTGAAATTCCCTCTATAGACATGTAGTCCCCTAACTCTACCTACAAAATTGCTTATCCACCCCGTGCTAGGAAATGTTCTAAGTCCCAGTTGCTTTTTCATTATTAGATTGTAGTGGGCTCTAGTCATGACGTTTATTGGGGACTTAAGATCTATGTAAGCCTTCCAAACATGCAAGTGACCTATATTGCATGGTATATTGATGTTGGAAGGGTCACCGGTTTTGATGATTGGGTTACCTAAGGAGTATGGTGTTTCGGGGTCATTGAATAAATCCTTATGGTACGCCCGTTCTTCCTTAGTGGGTAACCTATTGAAGTAGTCCTCTTCATTATCTACTTCTTCTACTTCACTTATCTTAACTTCCTTATCAACCTCAACTTCCTTAACCTCATCTTCACTTGTCTTAACTTCCTCCTCATGTTCACTATCTATTTCATTCTTAGGGATTGGCTTAATAGTGACAACATTAACGAAGTGGACTTGTTTGGATGAAGAAGGGTCCTTGACTTGGGGTCCGCTATTTGTGTTCCTAGCGTCCTTCTGTGGAGGTGATAGCACTTGGTTGTTGAGGGCCTTCAATAAGTTGTCAATCTTATTGGTCATCTCTAGTTGTTGTTGATTAAATTCGGATGTGAATTTAGCTATACGAGCTTCTTGAGATGCCATAAAATTGGACATCAATCCTTCAAAGTTATTGGTACTACCATAGTTGTTGGAAGGATTGTTATTGAAAGTGCGGTTCGAGTTTAAACCGTTGGGTTGAAAACGATTAGGTGGGTTGGGAGAATTGTTTTGGGGCGCGTTTTGGTTCGGCTTCCACCTAAGGTTTGGGTGATTTTTCCAAGATGGGTTATAGGAATCACCGTAAGGGTTTGGCTCGGGTTTGAAAGTGTACCACTTGTCTCCCGCTCCGTCGGTACGCGAGGATGCGTAGTCCGCAAAAGCTTGTTCGGGGAGTTCCATGCAATCACGAGTGTCGTGGGTACCACTACATAATTCGCACGAAGAAGTGATTTTGTTTACTTGGCTTGAAGGTTTAGGAGCCTCGTAGGATTTCATATGAAACTTGACTTGGTCTTCAAGTTCTATGATCCTACGGTCGGAAATGCTTGAATTGTTCGAAGGCGAAGATATTGCCTTGACCGTTTTATTCAAATCACGGGGATCATTCCAACTTTCGTTGTCATAGAGAGCAAGATCTTCTAGGAGATCCCATGATTGTTCCGTGTAGAGTACTAAATAAGCTCAAAAACACGTATAGATCGTGTGGTTTGGTTAGTTTACAAGTAAGAAAGAAAAAGAAGAATTTAGAGAGAGAAAGTTAGAGAGAGAAAGAAGGTGAAGCCTTGAGAGAAAACCAAAAAAAAGAAAATAGATTATGAGAAGGCTTACCCTCTCCAAGGATGGAGAGGGCTTTTATATGTACATGAGTTTTTGCCACTTGGGCTGTGGATCAGGTATACAGTGGGTAAAGACCCGTCCTTCTTCCGCGAACTAATCTACTTCTAAACTACGTTTAACTAACTATTGTAACTACTACGAGCTAAACAATGCTTAATCATATCTGGGGTGACCGAATCTTTCTTATACAAAAAGCGTATTCCTAACAATCTCCCCCTAAGGGAGGTCACCCCTGGAAATATTCTTGAATTCTTGCATTGAGATCTTTGTAGATACTTTTGTAGCTCGTAGTTGTTGATTCTTTATTGATAAATGACTCAAGATGACTTCCTTAATGTATAGGATGATCTTTGAATTTGCTCTTTTGCTCATCATTCAAATATTTAGCTTCAAGTCATCTTTGAGTGGATGTGTCTCTTTTTCATGTTGTGATAGTCTTTTTGTGTTGTCATGCTTACACTTTTCTGGATCATGATCTTCTGCATCAGATTTGTGGAAGCATAGTTAAAGCCCATTCCTTGATCATGATATCTTTAGATTTGATGTTGAAGTGCAAGCATGAGATGATGAATCAGCATCTTTTCAGCAATCGGCATCAATCGTCGGCTTCTTTGTCTCTGGTGTGAGTACGCCTTTCCAACATGCTCATACATCTTTGTCGAGTGAATTTCCATGATTGAATAGTTCTGACGACTCCTTTTAGATGTTGGTATGAGCATGTGGAACTAGAGTGATGGTGGTGAACATGATAAGTTTGGTATGTTGAGCTGCATAAAACTTGGTTAGTAATAAACATACCGGCACTTACAAGTTCAGACTTCGAGATCATCAACAGCATAGTGTGAAGACTTTCTCTAATCCTTACCAAGGCCGTTCCTAATCGGATGCCCCCGAAAGGGCTTTCACTGACATACCGAAGTACACCAACGATTAGGTGAGTCGCTGGAGATCACCCCACGACTGTAGACCTTTTGGAACACCACCGTACACACTAAGCGTAATCCACAAGAGATTACCGAAGTGACCTGCTGTCAGGGCTGTTTGATGTTGACCCTGGCAGGAGTTTCCACTCAATCACTGGGAAATACTTATGTATATTCCCTCATAAGTGTTCTTGGCAGATTGCTAAGATCTGCGTAGGACTCAAAATATTACAACTGGTGTCCTTAATGTTGAACAACCAGTGTAGAAGTATCAAGTGTTCCTATGAGATCTTTTTGATGCATCTCTTGGCTCTAGACTTAATAAGTGCAATTTGATTATCCTATGCGGAGACTAGGGAGGGGTCTCCTGTTTCAATATCAACTAGCTCTAAGAGACAAGTCGATAGATTACACCGGTTCCCCGTGAGAATGAAACAAGCTCTTTTAAGAGAACTTGAGTGGCTGGAAGGTATAGTGCAGTGCGTCACTGGGTCCATGACGTCTTTTCTTCAATACCGATGTTACCTTAGTAACAATCAGTAGCATATGAGTTGAACCCGGTTTCTGCCCTAAGGTTGAATAATTAGAGGGCTATTTCTTTTCACCCTTTCTCATTTCATTTCTTTTTAATTCTTCAACCCTTTCAGTGCTTACCGAGACTTCATCACTAGAACCTTGTTGGGTTTGTTCCAGTCCTAGCTCAGTCTCAGTCGGCACTCTTCCCTTTCTCACTTTTCTCCTTTTTTCAATCATTCCTAAGGACTTCTAATCTATCTATTGGATTGTCCCTAGGAAGATCCCTCCGGTTTTGGTGGATCATGGGAGCATATACCTAACCTTTCCATCCTTATAACTCCATGCATTTAAAATAAAGTGGTCGGTCTTTTGGTATCTTTCCACAATCGCCATATAAGCAAATCATTGAAAATTCTCTCAAAGTGTTTATGATTAAGAAACACATTTTGTTAACACTTTGAGAGTTTTATCATTTTTCAAATGCTCCCCCTTAACATGTGCTCATAGGTTAAAGATAGAAATTTGCACATGTCGGGGTGAGTTGCACTTATTTGAATTGATCTACACTTAATAGACATATACCCTAGGGACACGTTTACGTTGCTTAGTTAAAGGGATCCATTATCAGCTTTTAGGTGATAACTAGCCCTAATAACTAACTTGAAGTTGTTAACATTCCTTAAAAAGGAAGTTAGACACGTCAAAGTATATATCTAAGAAGAGTTTCTCGAAACGGTACTTTCTACTTAGACCAGTCCTCTTCGAGACACGTTTACATCACTGGTTAGACCAGCTTGAAATTATTACCCGGCCAGGACTAGTCTTTTCGATTCATGATATTACATGTTTCGTCAATTCAAGGGTCAAATCTGAGTCAAAATCAATTCACGATTTCTACTTGTTTTTGTAAAAACACGCGAAAGACTCTTAGCCACTTGCTCCCCCTCAATATGTGCATATTGATTGATTCAATTTGAAAGTTTTTAAAACTTTGGCACATACGGGAAAGCGTACATTTGAGATCATACATTCACCATTAATTCACTTGCTCCCCCTCAATATGCGCTTTGATTAAAATTCAACAACTTCAAAATTTTAGCACATATGGGAGAGCGAACTTTTTGAGTCCAAAAACATCACTTTTAAATCAGATTTCATATTTAAATCACATTCTCTCCCCCAATCATAAAATTTCAAATCTTTTGAGATCTTGTGATCCCAATTGATTTAAATGTTTTTAGAAGAAACTTTGGAGAAAATGTGATAAAAGTTTTGCCATTTACTGATTTTGAGACACTTTTTGTTGATCACTGCTGCTGGTGCACAAAGTTTTTTAAAGGTGCAGAAATTTTGAGCAAATACGCTCCCCCTCAATTAATGACCCGTTTTCAATTTAATGTTTAGTAGTCATTAAGTTGAGCGGCAAGGTATTTGAGAAAATTTAAGTCCGATAGCCACCTTGTAAACCACAAAATCTCTTTTGAAGAATTTTAGAAGAAAGAGATTTTGGGATGAAAGAAGACTTCTCTTCTTTTTCTAGAAAGGTTGCACTGAAGCGTACAACTTTTCGATTGTGCAAGGATGTAAAGTAATCCATGCCCGGATGGAATTCATCCGTTGTTAGGAACAATCGTCTTAATGGTGTCAAAATGGTGACGCGTTTTCCTCATTTTTGAAGACCGGGTTGCTATCTGAAGTAATAGCAAACCATCATTTTAGGCGAACTATTTTTTTTGGTATTTTGTATTTTTCAGATTTTTATGGTTTTTTCTTGGTTTTATATTTTTGTATTTTTCTTTTCTAAAATAGGATATGTACAAGGATATGTGAAGTGAATCCATTACTCCTCATTGTCCTCCTGAAGACTTTTGAGTGACTCAGAGGTGATACTCTTCATTCCAAGACGCGGAAAAATGAATTGAAACCGTTCTCTAGGAAGTGCCTTAATGAAGATATCAGCCAGTTGAAATTCCGTCCTCACAAAGTAAAGTTCCACAATTCCCTTTTTCACTTGTTCTCTGATGAAATGATGTCGAATATCAATGTGCTTTGATCTTGAGTGCTGGACATTGTTACAGCAAAGAGCAATGGCACTTTTGTTATCACAGTACATCGGAACCTTGTTGTATACAAAGCCATAGTCTGATAATTGGGACCTCATCCAAAGGATTTGAGCACAGCAGGATGACATGGCAATGTATTCAGCCTCTGTAGAGGATATCGACGTACTCATTTGCTTCTTTGATGACCAGGTAACCAGTTTATCTCCTAGAAATTGAGCGCCGCCCGAAGTACTTCGACGAGTATCTTGACATCCCGCATGATCAGCATCAGAGTAAGCAGTGAGAGCCATTGCAGTGTCTTTAGGATACCAAAGGCCCATGTGAATCGTTCCTTGAAGGTACCTGAAGACTCTTTTGACTGCTTCTAAGTGCTTCTTAGTGGGTTTGGATTGATAACGAGCACACATGCAAACAGCAAATAATAGATCTGGTCTGCTAGCTGTGAGATACATTAATGATCCGATCATGCTTCGGTATTTGGTTTGGTCGACGGGTGCCCCTTCATTATCCTCATCCAGTTTTGTCCTTTCAACCATTGGGGTGTCAACAGAGTCACATGATTCAAATCCAAATTTCTTAAGGATTTCACTTGCATACTTGGATTGATTGATGAAGATACCGTGAGGGTTTTGAGAGATCTGTAGCCCCAAGAAGAAAGACATTTGCCCCATCATGGACATTTGGAATTCTGTGCTCATCTCTTGTGCAAACCTATCACATTCTAATGGATCTGCATAGGCGAAGATAATGTCATCCACATAAATCTGAACGTGGAGACGATGCTTTCCCAACTTTCTAGTGAACAATGTAGGATCGACCACACCCTTGGTGAATTGGTTGGCTAGAAGGAATTTGGACAGAGTATCATACCATGCTCTGGGTGCTTGTTTAAGTCCATAAAGTGCCTTCTTCAAGCGATAGACATGATTTGGGCGTTCAGGATCAACAAACCCCTCTGGTTGGCTTACATATACTACTTCCTTTAATTGACCATTAGGAAATGCAGTCTTCACATCCATTTGGACAATCATGTTTTGACTAGCTGCATTGGCAAGGAAGATTCTGATGGCCTCAATTTTGGAAACTGGTGCGAATGATTCTTCAAAGTCAATGCCTTCTTCTTGCCTGTATCCTTTGGCCATTATTCGAGCTTTGTTCTTCAGAACTTCACCATATTCGTCAAGTTTCACTTTGAAGATCCATTTGAGGGCGATAATCATAGCACAGTCGGGAGGGGCACTAATTCCCAAACATCAAGTCAGTCGAACTCATGGATTTCATCTTGCATTGCAGTGAACCAGGATGTTTTAGTCAAGGCATCCTTATAATCCTTTGGTTCGACTTTAGAGAGTATGGAGCTGACTAAGCACCACAAGGCATCTGTGGCAAGTTGTTTACATGTAGATACTGGCCGAGATGGATTACCAATGATGTTGTCAATTGGGTGATCATTTGTCCAATTTCTGATATGCTCATGAAGTTGATGACTGGAAACTGATGTAACAGTGTTATAATTATCTGAAGAGGTTGCCACAGTAGATGGTTCAGGGGCAAATATGTTGACAAAAGGTTCATCAGGTGGTTGAGCAAAGGGATTCACTTCAAATGAGTTATCAGATGCTTCGTCTTGAGGAATTGAAGAAGATTGATCTATGTGATTGGTATGACTGGATGATGGAGCATTCTGACTAAGAGAGATGGAGATGGTAGGCCCGTTTGTAGGTTGAGGTACATCATTAGCAGCAGCATCAGGACCTATGACTTGTTGTTCTGGTTCGATTTTCTGTTGAGGCACAAAATACTCATCATACATTGGATCAAACAATTTCTTCAAATCCTCACTAGTAGGTGGCACAGAAGGAGCATCAGTGGTGGAGGAGTGTACAAGTCCTGAACTAATTGGTCCAGGAGTCCAAAGATTAGATGCGGGTCCTGAACTGGAGTATTCAGGAACCGTGTGCTCGGTCAGCTCATCAAACGTGACATGGATAGTTTCCATGATTTGTCGGGTTCTTTTGTTGTAGATTCGATAACCCTTCTTGTTTGGTGCGTAGCCAACAAAAATTTCAATATCAGCTTTTGCCTTGAGCTTTCCCAAATCCTCACTATCGTTGGTTGGGTAACATAATGCACCAAAAATACGAAGGAAGGAGAGATCGGGTTTTCTTTCATGCACCAGCTCATAGGGAGTTTTGCAGTGAAGAGGATGTATCAGTGATCGCTTCTGAGTGTAACACGCAGTTGCAATTGCCTCTCCCCAGAGGAACATAGGAGATTTAGAGAAAATTAGCATAGTTCGTGCAGCCTCTACAAGTGTACAGTTTCGTCTTTCAACCACTCCGTTCTGCTGAGGTGTTCGAGGTATACTCCTTTGATGACTAATTCCCAGATCTTCATAAAACTGAGTAAGTTGCTTATTGACAAACTCAGTTCCATTATCTGTGCGGACGAATCTGACAGTTTTATTGAGTCCAACTTGCAGCTGCTTGATTAGTTTGATGATGATTTCAGGTGTTTCGTCCTTGGATCTGAGGAACCTAACCCATGTAAACCGAGAGTAGTCTTCAACGATCACTAACACATATCTCTTTCCAAATATGCTTTGCACTCTCATTGGACCACAAAGGTCCATGTGAAGGGTATGAAGAACTTCCATAATGGTGTTGATAGTTTTGGGTTTATGAGTATGCTTCTTGCTTTTACCAAGCTGACAAGCGGAACATAGATGATCTTTTTCATACTTTAGCCTGGGCATTCCTCGAACAAGGTCTTTACGTGTGAGTTCATTGATGGTACCGAAGTTCAAATGGTTCAAACGACGATGCCACAACCATGACTTGTTCTTGGAAGCCTTAGATAGTATACAGATTGGTGATGACTTCATCATATCTTCAATGGATATAGTGTAGAGGTTTGAGCCACGTCTGCCTTTCAGAAGATCCACACCATCCAATCTTCTAACATAACATGTGTGTTTTCTGAAGGCTACTTCAAGATCTGAATCACAAAATTGACCAACGGAGAACAAATTGTGGCCAAGCCTTTCTACATAATATACTCTTGAAATTACGCTGTCGCCAACCACATAATCTCCATAACCCATTATAGCACCAAAATGATCATTCCCGAATCTAACAGTCCCGATAAACTTTTTCACGAAATTTCTGAGCCGCGAGCGATCTCCAGTCATATGTTTTGAGCAGCCTGAGTCCAAATACCACATGGCGATTTGTACTACCTGCATTTGAAACCAGACAAA